>CAUYLG010017530.1:0-59268 GCA_963573385.1 Cacajao melanocephalus | reverse complement strand
ATCCTGAGCTCTAATTTGATTGCACTGTGGTCTGAGAGACTGCTTGTTATGATTTCTGTTCTTTTGCATTTGCTGAGGAGTGTTTCACTTACAATTATGTGATCAGTTTTAGAATAAGTGTGATGTGGTGCTGAGAAGAATGTATATTCTGTGGATTTGGGGTAGAGAGTTCTGTTGATGTATATTATTAGGTCTGCTTGGTTCAGATCTGAGTTCAATTCCTGGATATCCTTGTTAATTTTCTATCTCGTTGATCTAATATTGACAAAGTGGTGTTGTTAAAGTCTCCCCCTATTATTGTGTCCTCTTATTAAGAAACACTTAGACAACTTAAATCATTACTTTGACTATTTTCTTGTAATATCGTCAACTCTCATACCCTTTATCTTTCTGTCATATACTCATTTAAATTTTCAAGCAAAGAGTCCACTATCTGTTCTCATCTTACTATTAACACCAAGGCTACTAAGTTTTGAGAAAATTGTACGTATTTATGAACACACTTACTTATGCTATGATAAAATTCATATTTGTATTTAAACTGGCCCTCAACATTTTCTAGCACTTATTCTTAGGCCTCTCCGTTACCCTGCACATAGCTTTACATGTCCCTGAACTCTCTACTTCAACAGATCTCCAGGAGAAAATCGCCATCTTCACACTTCGGAGAAAACAAAAGCTATTAGGTGTTCCTCATTTACAAACTTTTCTGCATCTGATCACCTCCTGTTTCTCCAAGAAACTATTCTCTCTTACCCATTCCCGCTGTCTTTTCAACTAACTGGAATAAATGTCTTTCTCCTCTATATTAATTTGACTCTTTATTGACCTTTCAAAAGTCAATTCACTCTCCATATTTTCTTAAAAAGCATCTCCTTGATCTTCACCCTCACCTCTAGCTACGGAGTTAGGTACTTGCCCCTCTACTTGGTTCCTACTGCATCCTATATTTGTACATCTGAGAATGCTTATAGTATATTTTAACTTATTAATTTTTCTAATTTTCATGCCAGATTTTGAGAAACTTAAGTACACAGTCCACGTGTATCTCACATTTCTATACCAGAACCTTCCCCATAGCAGTTACTAATTTGTATAATAAACTAAATAATTATGGCAAGTTCATTTATGCTCCCAAATGTGTAAATCAAGTTATAGTGAATGAATATTCATAAGTTTTACTATAAGCACGGAAAATGAGTCATATGCAAGAAAGACCCTATCAAGGGCAATAAATGATATTTAGGGGAAAAAAATTAATTATTTAAACAAAATGAGACCCTTGCTGTTTGCAAAACAAGTTAGCTCAATATATATTTCCACAATTACTTGAAAAAATATTTTTAAAATACTTTCAAGTAAAGTTACTTTGTCTGTATTATCTCTTCTATGTCTTCCTTCTGATGGTCTAGATTTCAGTGATGCAGCACTATCCACTCTATTTTCTGATGTTTGAGAAACACTAGATTTCTCTGCAGAACTCGTCATTTGCAGTGGTGGTTTAATTTTTCTTCTTTGTGGTGGTATTGCTAAAAAGAAGGACAAAAATTACAGATTTTTCTTTTTATATCTATTGCTATTATTGAGATACTTTTCAGATGAGGAAGTTAAGAAATGAAGATTCGTAGATGGTTCCCAGGTTTCTGGCTTACGTAACTAAGTAAATATTGATGCCATTTACCAAGAAAAGAAGTGAAGGAAAAATGTGCAGGGATGGTGGAAAGATTAATTTTGGACTATTAAGTCTGAGGAGTATTGGGATTCACTCAGGGTGGTTGGCAAAATATTAAGAGAAACATTAGGGAAAGCTTTAAGATACAGTCTCAAACCTTTTGCAAGGCCAAAAGGTTTTTCATTAACTTGTAATAACAGATCATACTGAAGGCTGCCAGTTCTCACCTTAGAGTATTAGGTCATAGGGTGAAGGTTAGGGATAATAGAAGCTTCCCCAGTTAAGTCTGTTTACCCCACATTCCCTTGTACTTATGTAAACTTTGTGCCAGATGGTCCTCTCAGGGAGGCTGAAGGCGGATTACCAACTAATGGTGTTTGTTCTCAGCCCTGGAACCAAAGCTTTTTATCATTCATAAAACCATTCTTTTAATCATGTTAATTATCTACAAGTGTGTGAACTCAGAATCTCTGACATTAAATCTATACTGAATAAATGCAAGGAAGAACAGCTAGTAGAGGTCAGGTAGCTGCAATTGCCCTCTGAGAGCAGCTGATGACCTCCCTAGCCCACTGTACTTTGTGTGTTTGAGTGTATTTATTCATTTGTTGTGGAGTTAAGAGTTTGCAGGACTGACCTCCCCAGGTGGTGATCCTGACATGATCATCATCACAGCAGGGGCCTAAACATGGAGCAAACCAATGTTATCAACACCACAGCTGGTGCCCCATGTGAGGAGACCTGACATGATCATTGTCACATAAGGCACCCAAAAGCGGGTCAAACCAATGTGATTAATACCACAGAGGAACCTGTCAGATACTAGGCAACTGGCCAGTAGGCAACTAGATTTTTAGAACAGAAGGTCAATATTAAATTGTCATATAGACTAAGACTTTATTTAAAGAAACTAGAACACAGTATCAATAACTTGTAATAACAGAGCATTAATACTTGCAATACTGGAGTATTAATGTAGTAATGGAGTATTAATACTTGTAATAAAAGTTTTAAAACTTTTATTGAGCTCTTAGTATGTATCAGGCACTGTTTAAAGTTTCACTAGATTCCTCATTGAATTAATGATTTTTATTTAATCCTCTAAACAACTTGATGAGATACTTCAGTGCCACTTATAGAAAACAAACTGGCTCTAAATTTAGCTAGAGGATCATCTGTACAAAGTACACAGCTGGAAATGGGGAACTAAGCCCACCTGGCCTGGTTAATTCAATGTTTTAACCAGTAAGATATGCTGTGTCCTGCTTAAATTACAATAAGTTATTAATGTTGAATATTAGTATTTTGAACACTGTTCTGTTCATATGTTAGGATTACTTTTCTTCCCATTAGAAGACATTTGTGGTTCATATTTTATCAGTTTTTATATATCAAACTCATCCTTTAGGTAAATTATGTTCAGAATTTCCTTAAATTAAAAATATCTCATTTAAAATAATTGTTAGAAACCTTTTAAAACTATAAAACTTACATGTGTTGATGAAAAGTACCGGACTTCTCATAGTGTATCTATCTGCACCAGAAACAATCATTGATGCTTCAGACATTTTTCTTTTACTAGGAGTAATTATCTAAAACCATAATGAAAAACAACCACTGTAAACACAGTCTTGTTGAAATTAAATATCCTACAATTTTACTTATAACATTTTGCCTTGATACATGCCAAAGATACATGGTTTTTAAATAAACACCACAGTATCCATACATTTCCATGTTTTAGGATGATATGAAAGGTTCATCATCATGTTTGGAATTAAATAAGTAGCTAAAACAAGTAAGGAATACTGCTTTAAAGAATATTTATAAAATGTCCATACCTATTAAGCACAGTACCTTCATACTCCAGCTGAAAATATTTTATCAAGATTGAGTTTATCTAGTTAACCATAGCTTGCAATTTCCTATTCTGTTTCATGAGGATAATGTTTGGATTACATATTTATATAAAATTACTGTGAGTGCTTTCATGTCAAGCTTTCTTCAAAACATTCACCTATTTTTGAAAATTGTACTAATAATCTGTGAAGACTAAACTGGAGTGAAGTAGCTGCAGGGATTCACAGATTCAGTGGCACATAACCTATTGGTTCCAGTCAAGATTTGTGTTTTCCCATATCACCTCACACTGATTTATAAGAAGCAGATAAGCAGAGGCAGGGACTACAGGATAGGAGTTTCAGAGGATGCGATATAAAGAAGTAGATGGTGACATACTGCATAGAGGCATAGGAGAGCTGTTTTATTTTGCTTTGAGGTACCTGTCCCTAGAACAGCGGAAAAAAACTGATGAGTTGTGAATGGGTATGTATATGGGATGGAAGGGAAGGATAGAAAAGATAAGAAAAAAGAAAATTCTAAGACTAACTAGAAAACAAGCTTCTGAGCCAGTAGATTCTTCGTAGAGAAATTAACAGTTTTTAGTGGTATAGTGAGACCTGAAAAGTTACTTATTCAAATAAATGTCTTAAACAGTTCTTCCTTATTGAAAACAGAGCAGGTATTTAACAAAAGACTAAAAAAGAAAACAGTGAATAACATAAATATGCCAAAATGTATGGAAGTGCCTGTGAAAGTTATAGTTACCTAAAGATGAGAGATTAGTAAAAACTGAAATAATCAGGCAAAACTCCATGAAGAAAGCAAAAATGGGCTGGGTGTAGTGGCTTATGCCTGTAATCCCAGCACTTTGGGAGGCTGAGGCAGGCAGATCACCTGAGGTCAGGAGTTTGAGCCCAGCCTGGCCAACACGAGAAACCCTGTCTCTACTAAAACAAAAAAACAAAATTCAGTCATGTGTGGTGGGGGGTGCCTATAATCCCAGCTCGTTGTGAATCTGACAAAGGAGAATTGCCTGAACCTGGGAAGCAGAGGTTCTGGGAGGCGGAGGTTGCAGTGAGGGGAGATAGCACCAGTGCATTCCAGCTTGGGCAACAGAGCGAGTCTCCATCTCAAAAAATAAATAAAAAGAAAGTGGAAGATAGTATGGCCAATTCCTCAAGGATCTAGAACTAGAAATACCATTTGACCCAGCAATCCCATTACTGGATAGATATCCAAAGGATTATAAATTATTCTACTAAAAAGACACATGCACATATGTTTATTGCAGCACTATTTACAATAGCAAAGACTTCGAACCAACCCAAATGCCCATCATTAATAGACTGGATAAAGAAAATGTGGCACATATACACTATGGAATACTATGCAGCCATAATAAAGGATGAATTTATGTCATTTGCAGAGACATGGATGAAGCTGGAAACCTTAATTCTCAGCAAACTAAGACAGAAAACCAAACACTACATGTTCTCACTCATAAGTGGGAGTTGAACAACAAGAGCACATGGACACAGGGAGGGGAACATCACACACCAGGGCCTGTTGTGGGGTGGTAGACAAGGGGAGGGATATCATTAGGAGAAACACCTAATGTAGATGACGGGTTGATGGGTGCAGCAAACCACCATGGCATGTGTATACCCGTGAAGCAACCCTGCCTTTTCTGCACATGTATCCCAGAACTTAAAGTACAATAAAAAAGGACTTCCTACAAAAAAGAAAGGATATGTAAAATGTTTTAAAAGGAAAGCAAAAATAAAGAATGAAAATGAACAAGACTAGCAAATGTAAGTATGCTTTAGATGAGTAAAGGCAAAAAAAAAAAAAAGAAATAATGTCAATGAAGATCTTGAGGCGTGAATGAACATGGCATGCAAAGACACAGTAAAGCAAACTACCTTACAAAAGGGGAGAACACATATTAGAGTTTTAATAGAAAGAGTAAAATTAAATTATAGGAAGTCTCAGAACTGAGCCAAAATTTGTTGAGTCAGTGGGATGAATACAGAAATCACAAAGCTTTTGGAGCAGAAGAATGCTACCAAGGTACTGATATTTAAGAAAAATTGCTGATTTATTATATGGGGTATCTCACAGGATAAAAAAGTGGTAACAGAGTCCTATGAGGAGGCTACTGTATTAACCTAAGTGTGCTGCAATGAGCAATGGTAGAAGAAATAAGAAAGAAAGGATGTGAGAGATACTATGAAAGAATAATCACAAGCACCTTGATTCCAGATGTAAGGGGGGAAGAGGCTGGAATCAAGCATACTGCCCAAAAAATAAATAAATAAATAACAGTATTACTGAAATACAGATAGATGCAGATTTTAGGCAAAAGATAAAATGTCTGAGTTCAGACTTCAGAAAAGGGCTTGAAGACATATACAAAGGGAAATCCAGAAAAACAAGCAGAGATGCAGCTACAGAACTTTGAAGAAAAGTCCACTACATTTTAAGAGCTCATATTATGAACATCAAAGAAGCTCTCTAAGAAAGAAGGCAACAAGATATTCCAAAAGCTGGATATCAAGGTTTTGGGTTTAGAGCAAACCTACAAGGAGGTGTGGAGAGAACGTATTTCTGATGTAGTAATGGAAGCAGAAAGAGAACTGTGATGTATAGTGGAAGCTGAAGGAGAAGACGTTAAGAAACAGAGGGCTGTCAACAATATCAAGTGTCACAACAAGGTATGGTGGTAGGGGGGTGGAGTATGAGAAATGGTTCTCTTGGATGTGACCTAGAGGAAGTTCTTCAATGGAAGAGGAAGAAAGTAAGAAAAAGAACCTCATACTCTTTTTATTCCCTCATGCAAATAAACAGATTACACTTTTCTATTCTATATTATATCCAAATGCAATGATAGAACAAAAAGGATAAATGCAAGAAGAATGTTCTCTTATCTATCTTTAATTTGTAATTTACAAGTGTAAAGTATATCTTGTTTCAATCCCTATACATGTACACAATTTGCTAAGACACTATCTTTTCTTTGCGTTTGTCAAAGGTAGGAGTAAAACTCTCAAATGTGATTGATCAAGGCCATTAATATATAAATTCTAGATGCTTCTTTCTGTACTCATACGCAGTAATGATTTGATCCGCGGTAGTTTTATAAACCAGTATTTTGACACCATCTTTACCTCAAGCTGACTATTGTTTCTATTCTCTTGGTTACTGTTTTTGATATATTTTGAAGATTTAGCAAATTCCTTTGGGGACTTAGATTTTTCTTTTAAACTAACGAGTTCTTCTCCGACTGGTGAGATCTGACTTTCTGGCACTAGAATCTGTTGGAGAATAAGATAAAAAAAGTATTTAAAACTGCAAACCACAGAAAGTATTCAAAAATCACTGGATGTCTTAATAAAGCTCCTACTCATCTCACATATTCAACTATCAATTATTTCTCTTTTTTATCCATGTGCTATTATAACTTTTGCAAATGACCCAACAAAAAGTATCCATATTTTCAAACTCTAATAGCCATAAAACAAGCTTGGCATTAATGGAAGGACATTTACTGCTTTTTAAAATTTTTAAAGTTACCAAACTGCTATTTATTAATAACTCTATTATTTACACTAAAATTATCATTACTAACATGTTTAAAAATCATACATTGGGGTACTGTTTATATTGAGACCATTTGTTTTCTATACAGTCACCCTCCAACATCAACTTTATTGCTGTTCTGTTAGTTATGGTTAAACTTAGCCCAGTGATAAAAATCAAGTAAGTCTGAGACATACCTGTGATCCACTTGCATCAAAAAGTATATGCACTGATGTTTTGGCAACTGAAATACCTTGTTTTCTGATAGATTCCTAAAATTAAATCAATTCACAGTGATGCCATTTTCTTCATTTTCTTTCAATTTTTCATATGTCATTTTATTTCCATTTAATGAAATTATTTCCTGTTTTCCTCCAAAATTGCCAAATATTCCAAGTCATTACTTTGCAGAATACCTTCTCAGAGTACTTCAATTACTCCCCATTAACCAGTCTCCTTAGCCTGTCATTTTGGTCCCTCTACAAGTGTTCCTCACAAATACATCTAATATTCTGCAACATAAATCTTTTTTACTATCCAAATTTGTCAATTAAATATCTCCCTAAAACATCACATGCATGCATCACTTTAGAATTCTCAGTTAAACATATTTTGGCATATATGTTGGCTCAAACGTAATTTGGTTAAACAATATTTGGCTCATAATGTCTTTCACATTCCTGGAAAGTATTTAATCTAAATCCTTTCCTTTAACTTCAAAGGCAATTTCAAGGCTATTAATAATAATGCCTATCTCCAAACCTGACTCTTTATGAGTATTTTCTTTCTTCAATGTCTACAACTCATGTTCCCTATGCCATTATTTACTTCTGATGTATCATGTAATTCTCATGATGTTTAAAATCTTGAAAACACTGCTTTCTCTAATTTTACTTTTTAAACACCTGGTAGAAATTCATTAAATGTTTTGAGCAGCTGCTGCTAATTTTGTCATCTGAGATACTTTCTAATGGATATAATTAACAAGCTGATGGCTACTTAACAGTACAGATTTAAAGAACTAAAATGTCCATGTCATTTTAAGAATTCTAGAAAGGAAAAAAATGTAATAAAACTTATAGCACCAAACTAAGTGTTTCCAGAATTACGAAAATAGTAAATATTTATTAGGAAGTTTAAAAACTTACCCTAAGTTTATTTGCACCAAAAATTTTTTGAGTCACATTAGTGATTTCTAGTGATGCATCAAAATACAAAAGCAATTCTTTCCCTTCTCTTTCACTAATTTTTACCGTATTTTTTAGAATTATGGTCAGTAGCTTCTTTGATTCTCTCACTGTATACAAACAAATAACACTGATTAGTTTATATGAATTTCTATGATACTACTCTGCAAGTATACTATAAATAAGACATGGATACAGCATATCAATGGAATCAAAATTCAAACTCTCAATATTGAACAGTGTTTAAAGTAATCAATTCTGGCACGACCTACCTATGTAAACAAGTAAGTCAATTTAATTTTGCTAGTCTCAGTGTTCTGATCTATAAATTACAGGATACTGCCATGACTAATAAGCTACAATCCCAAATACATTCTGGATCCTAACAGATTCTTAATAAAATATTCCTTGAACACATCTGAGAATATTATTTTCTTAATTAAAAAAATCAAACAAAAATAACTTTTATAATTACCGTATTTCTTGGCATACGCATATAACAATTTCTATTAAATCCACAGTTGTTATAAATACGTTGACAATAAACCACATTTGATAAAAATTAAGTGTCAGGAAATTGTGAGGTGAGAAGGATCTAGTACTTGGCCTCAATGAACTTACCAGTCCAGTAAACAGAGAATACAGCAAGTACCAGTTTATAAGGAATATTCACACTCTCCCTCCCTACAAAAGTTACCAAAAAATTACCTTGCACCTAATTAATGCACCTGTATTATAGACCAGAGGCCACCAAGCTCCTGTCCTACTTCTGGCAGGGATTCTACTGCTGAATGAAATGTCTCCACCCCTGCCCAAAATGTACTTTTGGGCAGGAGAAAAACACCCTGAAAGGAGCAGAATCACACAAAGTAGGGAAATTTCTACTTCTGAAAAAGCTCTGCAGGCCATGCCATGATGTGGCCTAAGGAACAAATGTCCCTACAGGCTATAAAATGTCCTGATTCTTATGAGGCCTGCCCAAGCAGAAAATGTTTTATTGGCTTTTGCAAGTATATGGTCATGAAATTTTCACAGTAATGCCCTTGGAAGGTACTAAGAATTATCAATTACTTTAAAGTAGTGGCAACCATAGTTTCAAACTCAAAAAGTGCCAGTAGTTTTTAAAAGTTCAACAGTGACAAGTTTTCAGGTTTCAGAGATGAAAATTTAGTGGGCTTTAAAGATGATGTTTCATGTTTTGATGAAAATTGAAACACTCATAATTCCTAAGTTTATTTTGGCTGATTGTTTTATTCCTCTGATATGCATTTGACTTTTTTGCTGTAGCTTGCTGTAAATTATATTAAATGTAATATTTGTTTTCACTCCTTGCAAGCACATGGTATTAGAATTACTTTAAATGTATTTTGCTGAATGCTTTGTGCCTATTTGTACAAAAATTTGTCTACCTATATTGTGGCTACTTACATAGGAATTTATCAATATTTGTTGTATTTTAATGATTGCTTTGTTGAAATTCCTGATATTTGCTCTGTCTGGACTAAATCATGTCCTGGTTTCCTTTTT
The DNA here is from genome assembly GCA_963573385.1 of Cacajao melanocephalus. Taxonomy (NCBI): domain Eukaryota; kingdom Metazoa; phylum Chordata; class Mammalia; order Primates; family Pitheciidae; genus Cacajao; species Cacajao melanocephalus. The sequence continues at coordinate 49,461 of CAUYLG010017530.1, read as the reverse complement.
AATTAGTTAGCAGTATTACTGAGATACAAGAAAACTTTTTTTTGTTGCTTGCTATAAAATTCAAGTATTTATGGATATCAATATATCAATATTTTATAACAAGAATGACTAAAAAGAGAAGGAAAGAGTAAAAACTATTCTCTCAAAATTGGTTATGAATGGGGAAAAAGATAGCTTAAGGAAGACACAGAATAAAAGTAGGCTTTTTGTTTTATGATGTAGACATTTGAGACCATTGATATACTGAGAGAAAAGAGGTACTGAGAGAGTGAGAGAAAAAAGATACAAGAAATACGAATTGATGGAGCGAAGACTAGGACAACGTGTATGAAGAACTCAGAGAAATGACCCTTCAACAAGAGTAGATACATATCTTCTGTTTACAGGAGAGATAAAGGAGGATACAGATACATAGATGTTTGGAGATGGAGGGTCTGAAGGGCCAAAATGTATAGGCATTCTTACCTGAAAAATTCATGTTCTGAATTAACACATCATAGTGAAAGCAAAAAGGCAAGGTTCTTAAGGATGATTTAAAAATTTAAATAGCAGCTGTTAGAGAAGTGGAGAGGGATGGCAACTATGAATATGGAAGACTGCCAAGTAGCAGTGAGAGAGATTTAAAGTTGGAAGCTGGGGACTTCTACTTCTGGAGAAAATGTAATATATTGCAGCAGGCTAATATCCACTTTTGAAAAATCAGTAGGATTAAAATATCATATGTTTAAAGATGTCAGAGAGCTGTACATGTAACAAGATCTCTGGCCTTTTTTTCTCTAAGGAAATTTGCTAATTCTGTTTATAGGCTTAAAAAGAGAATCTCTGCCGGAGATAAGAAAGACAAGCAAGTATTTAGTGAGCAGTAGTCCCTGGAGTAACAAATAGGACACTTAGAGGCTTTAAAGGCATAACTAATTTTCTCTTCATTGTGGGGCAGCACAAGGAGCTGGACAAAACCTGCGAAAAGGCAGAGTTAACTCTCTAATAGTCTCACACGTTTAAAATCAATGTACTGCCTGATACAGGTATCATCCTCAGGCATATGCTCAGTGTCCCACTCAAAACATTTGCTGGATTTTGGACTAAGTAAAAGGCTGGAGAGCTGGGCTGGAATCCTCTAAAAGGCAGAACTGTATCTCCCACAGTCTCTCAGGTTCAGAAGACACAAATCTAATAGGCTCATGATCAACAGACTGGGATGGCCACACTTGAGTAATAGAGGCAAATAAGACAAAGAGTAAATTTAAAACTAGAACACAGACCAACATCCATGACTGGATCAGTCCTTAAGCCCCTCTGCCTAAGATGAAAAAAGAAACCCCTCTGGTAGAAGAACCATCTGGAGCATCTACAGTTCCTCTATATGCATTATCTATCATAAAATTATTTAACATGCATAGAGACAACAACATATGACTCATCAAGAGAGAAAACAACAGATCATTTTAGAAGAAGTCTATATTAGTCTGCATTAGTCTGCTATAATGGAATACCTGAGAGTGGGCCACTTATTTTAAAAAGGTTTATTTGGCTCATAGTTCTGCAGACTGTACAGGAAGCATGGTGCCAGCATTTGCCTCTGATGAGGAACTCTGGAAGCTTTTAATCATTGCAGAAGGCAAAAGGGGAGCAGGTGTATCACATGGCAGGAGAGGCAGCAAGAGAGAGATGAGGAAGTGCTATACTCAAACAACCCGCTCTTACCTGATTAGAGAAATCATCACCATGAAATAATTATTGAAGAAAAAATATCCCCTCCATCCTCAAACACCAACATCATAAACTAGGCAAATATGTCTGCTGACATAATTTCTACTAACATTGTACTGAAGATTATATAGCCAGTACAATAAGGCAAGATGGTAGGATAGACTGACCATAAGAAGTGTTAGAAACGACGTAGAACAAATGCAACTCTTATACAATGCTAGTGATACTGTAAAATGGCAAAATAACTTTGGACAACATTTTAGAAGTTCCTTCAAAAGCTAATCATATGCCTATGGGTCTGAACTAACCACTGAACTCCTTAGTATTTACCTAAGAGAAATCAAAGCATATATTCTCACAAGAAATTATACATGAATACTTACAGCAGCATTTCATGTAGCTAAAAACTGGGAACATTACAAATGCTCATTAACTAACAGCTGAATATAGAAGCCAATTGAAGAGTATCTATACAATAGAATAACACCCAGCATTAAAAAGAACAAACTGATACATGCAACATACTTGAATCTTTTTTTAAAAAAAAGTATTCTAAAAGAAAGAAGCTGGAAAAAAATTGCTGCATACTGTATGATTCCATTTATATAAACTCTAGAAAATGTAAATGCATAAAAGATAAAACATTAGTAACTGCCTGGGGATACAGTAGGAGAAGGATAGATACATTAAAAGAAGTACAAAGAAATTTTGGTATGTTTATTAACTTGACTGCCATGATGTTTTCACATGCATGTACAAACATGAAGAGTTATCAATGTCCTTAACCTGATGAAGGTTATCTACAAAAGACTTTCAGCTAACATCATGCTTGGTGGTAAAACACTGAATGCTCTTTCCTAAGCCAAGATTGGGAAGTAAGTAAAGATGTTCACTTTTATCCCTTCTAGTCAATATTGCACTAGAGGTTCTATCCATTGCAATAAAGCAACAAAAGGAAAGAAGGGAGGGAGGAAGTGCATAAGGATCAGAAAGGAAATAGTAAAACTATCTCTATTTGCAGATCCCATTACTGGTAAAATTAAAGATCAATTCTATTTATCGTCATATAGACTGAATAATTGGGAATAAATTCACCAAAAGACTTACATAATGAAAACTAAGAAACACTGTTGAGAGAAATCAAAGGCCTAAACAAATGAGGAGATACACCATGTTTATAAACTAAAATAGTTACTACTGTTAACATGTTATTTCTCCCCATATTAATCTAAAACCCGAGTCATAATTCCAGGAAGCAATTGACAAACTCACTCTAAAATTTATATAGAAGCTCAAAGGGCCTATAATTTCTAAAACAATACTTTTAAAAACCACCATGTTGGAAGACTTATGCTAACTGACTTCAAGACTAACCACAAATCTACCATAATCAAAACAGTATGGTAGTGACCTAAAGAATAGCAAGTAGATCTATGATAAATAGAACAGATTAGAGCGCCAAGAAACAGATCCACTTTTAGAGCCATGATTTTCAACAAAGAAACCAAAGAAAACCAGCAGAAAAGAAAAGCCTTTACAGCACTAATCCTGTAATAACTGCATACCCATAAGAAAAAACGAACCTCCAATCTGTACGTCACACCTCAATCAAATATTAATTTGAGATTACAATACTTGTAAACATAAAAGCTAAAACCATAAAATTTCTGTGGAAAAGTAATAGAACATCTTAGTGACTTAAGAGCAGACAAAAATTTCTTAGGTCACAGAAAGCAATAACCATAAAAACAGATCAAGTAGATCTCAAAATTTAAAGCTTCTGCTCACCAGACATCATTAAGAAAATGAATAAGCAAGATACAGTTTGGGAGAAAACTAGAGCATTTATCTGTCAAAGGATTGGAATCTAGGATACCTAAGAACTAGAGAGTCCAATAAAAAATGAACAAAATATTTAAATATATACTTCACAAACGAAGATATATGAATGGCCAGAAAGCACATGAAAAGGTGTTCAATATCGCTGATCATTAGGAAAATGCAAATAAAAAGCATAATAAGAAATTACTACATGTCTACTGAAATGACTAAAATATGTCTTAATATCTGAATTTGTAATAGTATTAGTCTGATTTTGTCCATAGTGTTATGCAGTTCCCATGATAGGATTGGAGAAACCAGATATTCATATTTAATCAAGCACATGAGATGGAAGGTGAGGTGCCTTGAACATAGAGACAACAATGACAAATGTGGATCACTGGTTCTAGACCAAATGGAAGGAAGTAAGTAAGTACTTGGGTAGGGCTGGGAGATTAGTAGGGAAACATGGAATCAAGGAATTTGATGCATTTCTGAATGTGAACATCTGGAAATACTGATTTTACTTTCATTAGTCTATTTTGTTAACCCAGAAAGGATGTAACATTTGTTCCATATGGTAAGAACTGAGAAGAGAATTACATTAAAAAAACAAGTTTAATACCTTCAACGCTGTATATTTGTACTTTTTCCTCTGGCACAGTAACAGCTTCCCACTGATGATCCTTAAATTTAAAAACAGGTTTGGTCATAAGTAAATAATTTATTTCTGATTTAAAGTTTCTTTAAACATCATATTTTAGTTTACATGAACTATCAATTTAACTAAATAATCACCAAGTAACTAGTTTATAAATAATCTCTAAGTAACTAGTTTATATAACACCTTTCTCACTCCATCAATTAACTACGTATTATACATGTTACATTTAACGTATTTGTTCATTTTTAAAAATGATGGTATTAACAATTTCCTATCCTTAGCCAAAAAAGAATGACTGTTAATATTTATTAGAGGATACCCTTTTTAAAATGTTACCAAGTCTTTTTATGTTGCCTTTGAAATATTTTGTGAAGTCATACTCATTCCTCAATTCCCACTCCTACTACATATTCCAGGTCCTGTAACCAAAATACTCATTAACTGATTGTCCTTTGATTTAAATATATGAATATACATGAATGATAGCCTAAAATGTTTACCCCAAGTATTTTCATTGAAAATTTGTATAAGTGAATAAAATGATATTGAATTCACAAAGTTGTAGTAAAAACGAAATACCATTCCTAAAAAAATAGGACCCTAAAACCTTCCAGTAATCTTGTAAGAAAAATAAATCCCAACTTTTGTTATTTAAGGACTCATTCCAGAGCAATTCCTCTAAATCCTCATTCTTTTCACTAATTCTCTTCTCTTCTGTACCTTAATTGAAACCAGTCATACCCTGATGATGTCACGACCTTTATCCCTTACCTCAAAACCTCAGGATCAGGAGGAAAGGGATGGTATTCCAATTTTTCCCCAAAGCTCTGAGCAGCCTCATATTTCTGTGTGTAAAAAACTCCTTTGAGGAATATCTCAGCTGGCATACTCTATTTTCAATAATTGTTATCATCTACCAACTTAAAAGTGATTCTTCCTTATATATCAAGGCACTTGGTTCACTTAAAAAAAACTACATAATGAAAATTTTCAAACAGATTATTTTAAATCAGAAATCAAAATATTTATTATAAACCCAAAACAGACCCTTAACCAGCTCCAACAGTTATCAATATGTTGTAGCAAATTTGTTCCATTTTCACCTCCACTCTCCCTCCATTATATTCCTCCTCCTTTTGACTTCATTTTTTCCCTTCAATCTCTATCTGCCCTTCATCATCAATTTTTGAAAGCTTTTATCCTTAAAATACCCAACAAAAACCCCTACTTTGAATCCATATCTCACGCTAGCTCTTTCCTTAATGTCTTTACTTCCTCAAAAAATATTTTAACTTTCTAGGAATGCCTAAACTCTTTATCCCATAAGTGAAACTGCTCTTTCATGAGTTACTGGTTTTTATTTAATGCCACCTCTCAGGGGTATTTCACTGTGTTGATCATTTTCTCTCATAAAAATTCCTTTCCTTTGTCGTCCATAACACTATACCCTTTTAATTTGTTCCCTTTTGGCTGATTCTTCAAATATACCTCTGGCTAAAATCTCATTTACCTATCCTGTAGAAATGTGTGTTTTTCAAAGTTCTCTCATGTAGGCACTCATTAAATCCCATGGTTCTGTCATTTACATACAGGCAGCTTCCATATCTCTACTTACGGCTCAATTTCCACCTAGCTACCCAAATTTTAGTAATCCTTCCCCTTTTCAAAAAAAATTACAAACAAATCACCAAGTTAGCTCAGTCCGGTCTCCTCTCAAGTCCTTCTGGATTCTATCAATTTCCATCCATGCCCATTGTCACATCTCAAAACCATGCCATAATTATTTCTCACCTTGATTATTGTGAAAGCCTCCAAACTGCCTCTCGTCTTGTTCCTTTTTAATCCATTCTCCCCAGTCTATTTTTATCAATTTCTCCTACTGGGGGGATCTTTTACACAAATGTGTTCTCTAGTGCCTAGGTATATCCGTTACACATAGTTCTCAAATATTCATTGAACTGATGTTACCTCTTACTTATAATCATCCTTTGGCTCCACATTTCCTATATTTTTCCAATCCCCTATGCCCTCTATATATCTTTTAATTCTTTCAATGTTCCATTTACTCATTCTTGCAACAAACATGAGCCACTGAATAGCTATAAAAAAAAAAAAAGGCAGGTTCCTGATCTTATTAATCTTCTACTTTATGCAGGAAAGCAGACAACATAAAATAAACAAAATGATTTTAAATAGTAATAACTACTATAAAGGAAATAACACAATGTGGAATAACACAGCTGTGAGGATACTTTGTATTGAGTAACCAGAGAATACTCTATAAGAAGGCAACATTTGTGCTTAAATCTAGATGGGAAGGACTAAGATACAAGGACCTGGAAGAAGTGGTCTAGGCAGAAGAACTAAGAAGTAGAAAGACCTATGATGGGCATGATCTGTGTTAGAGAAATAAAAAAATAAATCTGATTGGAACATAGTCATCATAGAAAATATATAAAATATCAGAGAAACAGCCAGAGACCAGCCCACAAAAAGCCCTGTATGCCATGTCAGAGAGACAGAAGAAGGATTTAAGGAGCCGCTGTGGAGAATGGCTTTTATGGACAGCAAGAGAGAATACAGGGATAACATACTACAGCTGCAGAAATTCAGAAAAGAGCAGATTCTAAACAGAGTTTTGGAAAGAAGAATTCCCCAGTATCTTGATCAGTGTCTGGAACACAGTAGGCATTTAACACTTCTAAATGCATTTTCCACTTTCCCTATCATTTTTACTGTTACAGTGTAATTGCTTTTCTTATCGCAATAATCCATTAGACCAAGCTGAATGAAGAACACTGCCCTGTTTATTTCCTTTATAATACTCACTGCCATTTAATATAAATACTTTTCTCTTCTCCTAAAATTCTATTAGGATGGTGCAAAAGTAATTGCGGTTCTTGCCATTACTTGCAACTGTGGAAACCACAATTACTTTTGCACCTGCCTAAGTAGCTCCTCAAAAAAAAAAAATGTTTAAAGTATTCCCACAAATTCTGCAGGAGAAATACACTAATGGAAACTGTCAGTGCCCTTGAGAAGTGGTGGTAGTCACTGAAACCCAATTTTAAGCATTCAAAGAAGGTACTCTAAAACAAAAAGCAATAAAGGAAATCCTATAAGGCATTTGGTTAATGTTCACCTGTAAAGTTTACCTGGGACAAATAGTGGGATTCTAGAAGAAACAGACTAAAAAGACTAAAGTCTTATTATAGTATAACCAGCTGCAACCAGATTAGTAAATGCTGATCAACTCTTATTCAGATTTTGGTAAATGGACTACACAATTTGAGCTAAATGTATGCAAATGTATCAAATATGAGGTGGTACCTATTATGAAATAATGGCTCAAGGATTTTCCTCAGGTAAAAAATATGCAGGTCAGCAGAAAATATGCCACCTATTTGGAAGACTTAAACATAGCTATGATAAAGCATAGGAAGGAAAGAACTAAAATTAACTTCCAATCAAGTCCTATTTCCAAAGAGAAGATTTTATGAATGATTAAGACCACTTGTCCCTGTTTGTTAACAAAATTTTTAATAGAATGCCTTTGTATTTGAATAACTGTTCTCTTTTTAAAAGTGAATTCACTTTGTTTATATGAATATAAAATGTTATCTGTCATAAATTAACATGTAATTTATTTTTGAAAAGCTTACGTTAAAAAAATTAGCATTGAAATGTAGCATTATTTTTTCTGGTACAATAAAACATCAGAAATCATTTTCATTTACAATTAGCATAGTAGGTTGCTATGCTAATCAAACTACTAGAGCTAATGTTAAAATCTATCTAAAGACTGGCTAGAAAAATAAATATATAAAGAAATCCACATTCTTACAGTGAGTAAAAACCTTACATATACATATACATATAGAATAATACCAAGGTAATAAAACTTACATCATTATCTCCAGCAATGTAGAATGAGAGAGTCTGACTCCCAAGATTAAAATCAATCCAAAATTCCTCAAGTTTTTCATCTGCTGGTATTTGCAGCTAATAAAATAAACATTTAAAACTGGCATATACAATGATTTTAGAAATAACAGAACATTATGATATTATATTAATGGCTACATCAAGAAAACAAAGTAGAAGGAGAGAAAACAGACAAGTATAATATTTAGATAAATTTTAAAACAATCAAATGAAATGCTACTTTTATTATTTTACAAAAAAGATTAGTTCCAAGAAATCATGAATATTCCAAATGCTAATAAAAGTTGAAAGTACTAGATTCATACATGATAAATCAATAATGGTCTTAAGGAAACAGGAGAAAATTTGGACTACAGCCTTTATTTTTCAGTTATTCTTGGCAATGAACATGCTGTTCCATAAAATTTCTCCTGGTGTCACTGCCAGATACAGAATACTAGACCAGCTATATTCATGATCTAATTACAACTATTTTTAATTTTCTTACTCATTTTTAACTGACAATTCACTTGACTCTTTATCAAAATTTATGCACTAGCTAAAATAACATGTTAAATTAAAAATTTACCTCATATTTATCAAGAAATGCTGACAAACAAGGGAATGTAAAAACCCTGAAATAAAAAGTAGTTTAAAAAAAATAAATAAGCTTTCACAGCATAATCTTGTCTGTCAATAGAAATCATGCCAAATCTTATTTCCCTCTTTAATACTTTTCAAAATACATGTTTAATGGACATTTACACAGGCAAAATCATATTACTTTGAGGATGCTACTCAATCTACCATTTTGATTAAAATGATTGCACCAAATGTTTTTGTATGTGATGTGGTTTGGCTCTGTGTCCTCACCCAAATCTCATATTGAATAGTACTGTCATGATTCCCATATGTCGTGGGAGGCACCTGGTGGGAGATAATTGAATCATGAGGGCAGTTTATCCCATACTGTTCTCGTGGCAGTGAATAAGTCTCACGAGATCTGATGGTTTTATCAGGGGTTTCCACTTTAGCATCTTCCTCATTCTCTCTTTGCCTGCTGCTAATGCTGCTATCCATGTAAGATGGGATTTGCTCCTCCTTGCCTTCCGCCATGACTGTGAGGCTTCTCTGGCCAGGTGGAACTGTAAATTCAATTAAATCTCTTTCTTTTGTAAATTGCCCAGTCTCTGGTATGTCTTTATCAGTAGCATGAAAATGGATTAATACAGTGTGCTATCAAATATGACCAGAGTTTCCTAATTTAGCTTATATTATTAGTATAACAGATGTTTCCATAGAACTTAAATGAGATAAGAATATAAATGAATAATTCTGTTAAAAATGGTTAAATTCACAGAATGCTTTCTTAGGTACTATTTTAAATATTTAGCATGTTATCTCATTTAATCTATACAACAAACACATGAGGTAGTTATTAGTACTATATAACAGCTAAGGAAACTGAGGCCTGTAAGATTAAATAGTTTGCCCAATATTAGAACAGCAAGAGAGAAACTTATGATTCAAATCCAGGTAATATGACTCCTTTCACCACCCTTACAATAGCTTTAATTTCTTTAGTAAGTAAAGTAAATGTGAACTCATTCATCCAATAAATGTGTTTTGAACATCTATAAGGTGCCAGGCATAGCAAATACTCTGTTTTTCTGTCATTATAAAAAAATAATTAAAATTTACATTACATATCCTTTCATGTCCCTCAGAAAGACCCTACTTAAAGTATGTTAATTATAAAGGAAGATGATTTGTTTGCTATTTACATTCCAGTATGTGGATGAAGGAGACAATTCAAGTAATAAATATATCTAGATTTATGTTATCCCTCAAACATTAATAATGGATATGCAACTCAGAAACATACTAAGCCAATTTTGAACATCCAAAGTTATTAATTAATATGAATTAAACAGAAATGAACTTTTCCCTCTAAAAAGTACAAAATAAAACAAGGCCAGTGCAGAATTATTTCAGATTACCAGTGTAGTAATTTGCTAAAATCATGTTATTGTTTTTAAATTAAATATCTATGCACATTTTACACTCCAACATAGCAGAACAAATACAGTTAAATTTATAAAGATTCAACATTGGGTGCTCACTCTTGAGCTCTATTTCTTAATCAGTAAATGATTGTATCTTCCATTAAGTTTACCTTCTTTTGTCTCCAAGCATGCCATTTACAAGGTTGAGAAATATCCTGCAATCCTAATTTTAAAGAGAAATATTTTTTAAAATCATAGTAATTTTTAAAAATTCATGAATTTCTATTATTTTTATACAACTTACTGTTTCAAATTCAGAGTCCTTAATTCTTTTAAATGCATTAGCAATAAAATCCATTGAAAACCAATGATGTGCCAGTTCTTGTCTTTGTTTTTCTGTCGTCATTCTACATAAAGCTTCTACAATGCCTACCTGTAAGTCATAATCTATTTAAAAAAATAGTTAATGTTTGATTTACAATTATGAAAATTAAGTTTATAAAAGACCACATATTTTACAAGGTATTAAAATAAGCAAGAGAAATAAGAATATATTAGTGTAATTTATTAATCTATTAATATTTTCTTCATATGGATTAGAAACATCTCATCATCTGAGGAATTAACACAGCCCAAATAACAAACATGTCAACAGAAGAAATAAGCAGAATTTTTTAAAATTTTAAGAGACTTCTAAATATTCAAAGACACTGCCATTTCATTATTAGAGATATAAAATGGAAAGTAATCCCATACAGTTGTCTGTAAGTCATAAAATGTTTTCCTTTTGTGTAAACATGATTATAGTTATCCCAGAGTACTTTAAACCATGATTTATTCTACATGTAAATCATCATAATAAAATGCATTCACAAAAAGCTTAGAAAATAAATTTTAAGTTATTTTAATAAACAAATTGTTTAAAAACAAATTCATCAATACCAAGTACATCAGACACCCTAATTTCATAAAATACTAACTGAGAAATTTTTTAGCACAAGTAGTTCAGATCTACTGAAAAATTAAGCTATTATATTATTCATAAGTCTACCATTAGGCACAAATTGTATGTATTTAACACCTACTGTCATAAATTATTTTTGTCCCAAAGATAATTTTCATTTTTACTCATTAAAAATTGCTTGATTGTACCTAAAGTTTATAATTCCCTCAGTCTCACATTACTATGCTAATATTTTAATTAAAAAGATACTATCTACTCTTCATAAATATAGAATAATTTTAGATTTGAAAAGATATACTTACCTCCAGCATCTAAAATCCTCTCTCCCATACTACTCCTGTGAATTAAAACAACAGATTATAAACTGTACTAGAATCAATTAAATAGGAAGTCCATGAGAAAAAGAAACTTCACTAAAATTTACAAGTGGCTAATATCACCAACTTTTGCAGAAATTACATACATATACTAAATTATATTAATAAGCTACAAGTTTATCAGTTTCATTATCAATGCAAACTCATGATTGTCTTACTGTCTTATAAAACATTCTTAAATTCTCGATTTTAAGAATAAAAACAATATAGTACAAATTATTACATGAGAATTAACATTTCTTGGTTAGAAGGTATTTTCCGGGCATCTTGAGGCATTTTGTCAAGCATAGCATTCATTTTTTTTATTATCTAGAAAAGAAAAAAAGATAATGCATTAACTTTATACAGTGAAATACTATTTAGAAAAATATTCTAGGCACATAAACTTAGAAGCCTAATTTTTGCTTAATCATTAAGTTTTATTATGGGAATGGAGTAGGATGGAGGAAAGAATATGTGAAGTATAAAATAGGCCAGGCATGGTGACTCACACCTGTAATCCCAACACTTGGGAGGCTGAGGCAGGTGGATTACTTGAGGTCAGGAGTTCAAGACCAGCCTGGCCAACATAGTGAAACCCTGTCTCTACTAAAAATACAAAACTTAGCTGGTCACGGTGGGGTGCACCTGTAATCTCAGCTACTTGGGAGGCTGAGGCAGGAGAAGCACTTAAACCCAGAAGGCAGAGGTTGCAGTAAGCTGAAATTGTGACCCTGCACTCCAGCCTGGGCAGAGAGCAAGACTCTGTCTCAAAAAATACAAAAATAAAGTATAAAATAATGAATATAAAAACATAAACTATGGAATATCAAAAATAGGATATAACATGACTTTTGTACTTAAAGCATTTATACTTTTTACAACACAACTTATATTTATTATAACTCCATTATAATATCTAAGAAAGCCAAAAAGTATTATCTTATTTTGTTCTTATGATTATAGTACATGTACACACATACATATACTAACACAGATTATTTTCAGCATTTAAATACTTAAGGACCCCGAAAATCTAGATGGTATAATTTCCGTTTGAGCTATATGTATACATAAACCAGTATGGTTATAAATTTTCCATAACTATTTAAGAAATATATCAGGCAATAGATCATTAAGATGATAGAAATAAACTCCAAGGTAAGTAATTTAGTCCTAGATAAAATAATTTTTCAATTTGTTATTGATTTTCTTCACTTTCTCATTTTTAGTTTTTAAAACAGAATCAAACAAATGACTTTACCTCTTGCTGAATACAAATATTCACTCTTGAGTCAATAACCAGGGAACAAATGCGAGGTATGAAACTTTCCACTAGTTGTTTTTTACCTGAATAAAAGCATTAAATTATTGATAAATGTTCATTTCAAATTCTCTTAACCGTCAAAGTCTTTTCTTATAAGAGTTAGCAGAAAGGAGCCAGGCATGGTAACTGAGGCCTATAATCCTAGCACTTTGCAAGGCCCAGGTGGGCAGACTGCTTGAGCCTAGGAGTTTGAGACCAGCCTGGGCAACATGGCAAAATCCTGTCTCTACAAAAATTAGCCAGGCCTGCTGGTGGGCACCTGTAGTCCCAGCTACTTGGGAGGTTAAGGTGGGAGAATCACCTGAGCCCAGGAGGTCAAGGCTTCTATAAGCCATGATTGTACCACTGTACTCCAGCCTGGGTGACAGAGGAGACTCTATCAAAAAATAAAAGTAGTTAGTGGAAAGGATATACTGTAGTTCAGAAGGTGGTTCACTAGGGCTTGGGGATGAGAAAGAATGAAACTAAGTCCCTAATTCTATCACTAAACTAGTTATGTGGCCTTGCAAAAACTTCCACTCAACAGATAGGACTGATTTTAATACTGTCAAGGGAATAAGTCTACATCTAGCTTCTAACTGCAGGCACATAAGGAAGTTTGTTTGTTTGTTTGTTTGTTTGTTTAGATTAAGTAAATGTAGTTCAAAAGTGGAATTTTCAATGTTGAGGTTTTTTCTAAAATTGACCTCATTTTTAGTTATACATCAAAAAATTTTACTTACACATCAAAATTTTTATACCCATAAAGTCCAACATATCTTAACCTTAATGAAATTCTAAATGATATGAGTGACTTTTAGGGTAACATACAATTTTTTAGGTTAATGTACAATTTTCCAAAGTGACCACATAGATAGAACAAAAGTACTCAGATGAAAAGATACAGTTATTTACTTTAAAAATCAGGTGAATCACTTTACAATTGCTGGTGCTTTAGATTGCTTTCTCCCTAAAAACATAAAAATTTAGACTACATTGTTATGTAGCAAAAACAGTCAATGAAGAAGTGGAATTAATTATTGTTTAAATCAATGGCAATCTGTTTAAAACTCTTAAAGGCAGCAAGTACCTTTATTTATAAATAATTCACCAGCCTCGGTGACCAGTCCTAGGTAAGACTTCTTCAATCAACACAGAGCTAAAATAACTTGGATCTGATTGCTTGGCACAAGACAGTTGCAGGCCACAAGTGAAAGGATGAGTAGTAACATATTCTGTATTTTCAATAGTTTACTATTGAAAATTTGTTCCATTAGATCAAGTGTTGACAAACTATGGCCCACAAACTAAATGCAACTCACACTGCCTGTTTTTGCATGACTGTATTACTCAACAGCAAGTGCTTTGTGAAAATTATTTGAATCTATAGTGTTTTATTAAACCAGTAGTGTCAAAGGTAAACATCATTCACTCTTGTCAATTTAGCTATGGTTAGTTATTTGAATTTTTGTCAGAAGCAGAAGCTGAGTATTCTGACTTTCCCTAACACACAGCAGTCCAATAGCAGTGGGGTTTTATTGTGACTTTTTGATATCCAGCACCAACACTGAAATTTTTCTGAACAAGAATCGTTATCAACCCTTACTGTTGAATACTCAATGGCTTTGGTAATTAGCACTGGTTGCAGAGTTGACAATGTTTCTAAATGAATTGGGCCCAAAATTACAAAATAATGCTTAGATCATGAACTTACACTCTAGTGAAGTCATTCTGATAACTATCATGATTTGAATGGCAAGTAATGCTATGCTGCTTTATATACTTCTCAGACTGTCAAAAGTTAAAACAGGAAGCAAATTTTCCACACAAAATTTCAGGGAATGTATTTTTTCCAAACTCCAACTACAGGTTTAGCAGTGTTTTTAAACTTTGTTGCAAGTACAAAGGAAATTTCCACATTTCAAAATCCATTTAATTGTGCAGTTGGAAAGCTTCCACATAACCTTCAATTGGAAGTGATTAATATGCAATGCAACGACATTCTAAAATGCAAATGTTAAGAACCTAACAATTCTATTAATGCCTTTCAAGTGATGAACACGCTCAATTAAAAGCATGCTTATGGACTGATATCAGTATTTGGCACTGTCTGCATGAAAAGTCATTTTCTAATGTGACATAAATAAAACCTCATTATAGATAGGCATTAACAAATGAATGTTTACAATCAATTTGGAAAACAGAACACTACCTCTGAACCTTAATTAAGTGAAATGTTATTCTCTCACAAAAAGAATGCAACTTTCATTATTAGGAGACCTATATTACAAAAAATTGTATAACTATTTTTAATATTATATTATTCAATGGCATCAATAAACTCTGTATAAAAATTTGTTTTTCTTGTTATACAAGTACCTACATAATATTCTTAATTGTTTTTCTCTTGGACTACAAAGTCTAAAATATTTACTATCTGGCCCTTTACAGAAAAAGTTTGTTGATCCTTGAATCAGAAAATGAGTTTCTAATACTAAGACAAGACTATGGGAATTGTAAAATTATGCTAAAACTCTAACAGTATTTATTGTTCCAATAGAAAATAGTATTTATTATACCTTCATCACTGACGTCATGTATGACCTGAAAAAAAGTGAAT
Organism: Cacajao melanocephalus; assembly: GCA_963573385.1. Taxonomy (NCBI): domain Eukaryota; kingdom Metazoa; phylum Chordata; class Mammalia; order Primates; family Pitheciidae; genus Cacajao; species Cacajao melanocephalus. Next base: position 34,090 of record CAUYLG010017530.1, on the reverse strand, counting down.
AATATTTAATTTACAAGTTACTGTCTATATTATAAACCATTACAAATGGTACTGAAATGACAGATTGCATTTTAACTCATAGCAAAATTACTTTTTATTAACTAATCATTTAGTTATATTTACCAGAATAAATGCTTTATACAATCTGAACAACCAATCCAATTGAGTCACCAACCAATCTGTTAGTGACTTTAAGGCACAGGGCACAGAGAACACAAATTGTTTTTTAAATAAACGCATGCTTTATAAACATCAGGGTAATCAATGTGATTTTTACCGGCAGAAGATCAACTAAGTCTTCTATCATATTTACAGCAGCTGCATCTTTTGAATTTTCTTGACTCTGAATAATCTCCTTGGATTTTTCAAACCAGGCAACCATGTAAAAAAAGGAATGAACTTATTAGTTACTTTGAGTTCCATTTTAATAATTTTAAGAATGTACTTATCTGTCTTTGTATAAACAGTAAACCTAGGAACAAAGACACTCAAAATCAAAATTTTAATATTGTATCAAAATAAATTTATGCTTTTAAAGATCTTCCTTTTTTTTTTTTTTAACTCACTATATTTTCCCATTGTTTAAAATGGGAAAGAGATGAAGTTAATCTAGATTCCATGTGGAAGATCCTCATTTCGTCCTTCAAATTCCTACTTAGGGTACATCATTTATAATACATGGAAGTAAATTATCACCACAATTTAGACCATTTTGGTATTGTTACTATATGAGAAGTTTTCATATTATTTTACCTAAATTCAGATATTTGAGTACATACATCTCAGATAACATTCTAGGTGCTAATAATGTAGCAATGAATGAAATAGACAAAAATCAATACCCTACATTATAGCATGGGAGACAGACAACAATATAAAAACAAAAACGAAGTTAGATAATAAGAGTTAAAAAGATAATAAAGCAAATAAAGGCCTTAGGGAGCTTAAACTCACATGATTATCAAGGAGTCTGTCTTTGTACAGTTTTCTTGTGATCTTTATATTTGTAACATATGAGTTATAGAAATATTTTATTCTCAAAATTGTATATGAAGTTCCTAAATTTATTTTCAACAATTTGGACAATTTCTTATTTTATTAGAAAACATACCTTTTATCGTATTTCATTCACATGAATATGTTACATATTCTATACTTATCTTTTGTATTAGTCCTTGTTTTATCATAGTTAGAAGTCCAGCTTGCCCCAATACACTGATATTTTTGCCACATCTTCCAAGAGAAACCAAAACGGTTGAAACATTGTGCATATCCTCTTTATTAAGTTCCTGAAATAAAAGGTATACATTAACATTTCCGTAAATACAAAACAGTATGAAACAGACATTGTACAAGGAGCTTTAAACACATATTGATGATCCTCATAAATCCTGAATTACGGTCATTTCAATCATCTCTATATTGCAATGGATGAAAATGTGGTTCAAGAACACAACCTGTCCAAAGCCACACAGTCAGGGAATGACAAAACTCAGGACAAAAATGGAAATCTGTATAAATCCAAGAAACTTTATACTATGATACAATGAATCAGATATTTTCCATTCTAAAAAGTTCCATGTATTTAACAGACACAAGAAATTCTTATTCAATTTCTTGGATTCATAATGAATCTCAGATACTGGGGGGATTATCAATAACCACCCTTCCTCGTGTATGAAAATGCCTTAAATATGATCAATTAAATTCAAAGTTTGGGGTGATTTTTGTATTTTCCATACTAGTTTTGACAGAAGTAGGCATTGTCTATGTATATATCAAGTAAATACCAACAGGTGTTTAAAAGAAAATCTATTAACTTGTCTAAACTTCAAACAGCTGAAGTATTTTTTCTGCAATTTCAGTAACAGTTAATAATAGTAAAGCCTATGTGAACACATATTTTTGTATTTTTTATTTGGGAAATGACATTCTAATGTGTTGGTATTCCTCAAACAAAAATAAGCAAATGGTAAAATAAGCATCTATTTACATAATTATAACTGAGCTTGCCCAAGCCTTTCTGTTTTTGTTTTTTTTTTTTTCTGATGGACTACTTCTTCCTAAAACTAGAGTTCTATCTAATAATTGTAACAACCATTCAGCAAAAATAAATATTTACCCTGCAAATAAGGTTGTCCACTTTGTGGAAAAACTGTTTGCTGCATTTAATCTTCACATCTTCACAAATATCAATTTTTAAAAGTGTTTTCAAAGGTTTGAAATCATTTTTTCTTAAAGCATCATCAATGCATTTTTCCAACTGCCAGAGAAATATATTAATTGGCACATACTGAATCACATACTGAATCAAAACCAAAATTAATTACTTTATGCAATCTAGTAATTTGAGAACTGTTTTCACATGAAAACTCTCAAATGAGCTTGTAAAATATTAATTGGCTTAATTTTTTAAAATGTGGCCACTAGTAAATTTGGAACAATTGAGTTAGAAATTACATTTCTTTGACAACAAGACTCTCAACAGGAAAAATTTTTTTACTAATATTTTCCAATTCATATATTTTATTACTAAAGTCATCTTTATGTCAAACTCAACAAAAACTTAATGAAAAAAGCAAAATAAACTTTAGAGTAACTAATACTTAATACCATGAATAAAAGCCTAGCATATCTGACTACTAATCTCTTAACAGGGTTTAGCAAAGAAAAATGCATAAAGACAAGCAAAAGCACCTTTTAGAAATTATGCCAACATAACTTATGCATTACCCTTATATAATATTTATAACCTTAATAAAATATGCCATCATTGCTATTAAAATACAACTTCACAAATAACAAATTTTCATACTACAACCTGATCACCAAACAGGTTTGGCTGTGAACTGCATACATGAATAGATTATTAACACTTACACTTTACCTAAATACACACTATCTTAATCTCTAAAACTTAATATGAAAATATCCAAGCATCAATTATGCATGAATCAGTGCATAATTCTTTTAAATGTAAAAGGTAGGTATAAAGAATATGCATCTTTAATACTTTATATTCTTAATATAGCTTTTGCAAACATCTATTGAATAAATGAAAGAACACTTTATTTAATCTATTCTTGACCATTTTATAAAAACGTGTAAGCTTTGTCATTGCTAAAATCATAGCAGTGAGTACTTCTAAGTAAACAAAAAGTGATTTTCAGAATTAAGAGTTACTTTTGGTGTAGGGCTACATACCTGGAGATCTGATCTTACTGGCATTTTGACTTCATTTAAAAAAAAAAGGCAGGACAAAATGAACACTATAAAAGAAAAGATATATTTTCTGTATCTCACAATCTGTTTCATGTGTTTAGCAGTTTAAAAATCTTACACATATAAATAAGCATTGTTATTTATACCAAAGGCAAAAAATATTGTTTAACTTCCTCACTAAATATTTTTTACGTTTATTAAAACATATATGTGAATAAGATCAAAAAGTTTCTAGAGAAAAGCTTCCAGATCATTTATTCAAGTTCTTCCTTTTTATAGATTACTTAAATAAATGTAAAATATCCTGCCAAAAGGTCACAAAGCTAGTTAGTAAAAGCAGTGAAACCTAGATCTCCCTTTCCAACGATTCCCTGCTACACTTTCTCTACCTTTGAGAACAAAAATAAATAAATAAATAAATAACTGTTGAATTAATGTCTAAATGAAATTTGGGCTATTAATATTCAAGAAAGGAGGAATATGCATATATACTAACAATCAACAGGATCAAATATGCAAGGAAAGGAGGAAAAGATAACCCAAACACATTTCATATGTCCAGGAGAGCGTTCAGGAAAGAACTAACCCCCAGTTTCTGGTTGAATGCTGAAATTAAGGTGAGGACGTCACTTTCCCGAAGTTATGTGAGTCCTTAAAGACCATCGGGTTTAAATACAAATGACTGCCACAAATTAATATATTGCAATATGGCTAACAGAAAGTATCCCCTAGGTTCTAAAGAGAGACTCCATGCTTATGAAAACATGACCAAAAACAGATTAAATCACTTCAAACAATCCTATCTAGTGTGTTTCCGACAAGTGGGAAGATAAAGGTCATTTATTCTCCCTGCCATGAACACCTAAGGAATTAACATTATTTTGGTCAAGAAAATGCAAATCATTGCTGTAGTCATCCTCAAAACTCTGTATCCCTATTTTGTAGAATATGTCTAATTATTTCCCTGTCTTTTTTGGAACAAAGTACCAAAGGTCATTCTCAAAGCAACACTAAATAAATAGTGAAACAATATATAACTACTAAGCAAAAGTGGGTAAGGGAGGCTGTAATGTTTTCATTTTAATCAGTGTGAGAGTGTGTTAGAGAGAGAGAGAGAGAGAGAGAGAGGGAGGGAGGGGGAGAGAGAGAGAGAGGGAGGGAGGGGGAGAGAGAGAGAGAGAGGGAGGGCGGGGGGACAGAGAGAGAGGGAGGGAGGGGGGATGGGGGAGAGAGAGAGAGAGAGAGAGAGGGAGAGAGAGAGAGAGAGAGAGAAAGACAGAGACAGAGAGACAGAGAGACAAAGACCCAGAACAAGTAGGAAAAACAGAAAACACAAAGTAAGGTGGTAGATTAAAAGTTACTTATCAGTAGTTACACATTGAAAGTAAAATATATGAAATACTCTAAAGAAGTAAGAATATGTCACCCTCTCAATATGCTGCTCTAGCATATTGACTATTTTAAATTAAGGGCACTTAACAAAAAACAGCAGGTACAAAACTACTCTGATCTTCATTCTGTTTACTAAAAGCAGGAAATGAAATTCCCATGTGAAAGAGTCCTCTGTGTATGTATACATATATATATTTTTTTCTTTTTTCAGAGATGGGAAGTTAAAATCACGAAAATCTGTACAACCAAACTTTGTCAAATCAACCTTATCTTCCTAGTCATTTCTTCTACCTAATTAACTTCCCTAGCCCGAAACCCCTTTGCCCCTTTGCCTTATCTTATTTCACAACTTACTATTCTTTGTCCAATTCAGTATATAACTGACTGATCCTAACTGCTTCTTGGGGTATTCATTTTCTTATGAGGTCTCCTGTGTCATGTAAAACTTGCATTAAAGAAATTTGTAACTTTTCTCCAGTTGATCTATGTCAATTTAACTCTAAAAGGGAAGAGGCAAAGTTCTGCCTCCCCTACAACTCCAATTAAAAGTCAGATTGTCCTCAAAGGATCAATGTTTGAAGGGATGTATACCCCCATTCTCCATGATGTGCTCATTTCACATTGCATGCTTGTGTCAAAACATCTCGTGTACTCTATAGACACCTAACATGTACCCACAAAAATTAAAAAGAAAAAAAGTTGGATTATCAGGTTAATCATTTTAAAAACCACAAGCTGTCCAAAAATAGACTTTTAAGAGATACACCTTAAATAAAAGGCTATACAAAGTTGGAAATAAAAAGAGAGAAAAGATATCTATCACACAAACATTAACCAAAAGAAAGCTAATAAAACTATATTATTGTTGGATTTACCATAAAAGTCCAACAGACATGGAACAAGAGAATCTAGAAACTAACTATACATATGACTTGATTTATGATAGAGGTAGAACACAAAGCAGTAAGGAAAGGATAAGATAATCTTTTCAATTAATTTATACTGTTCAACTGGATGTTCATAAGAAATACAACAAAACCTTACTACTTCATACAAACCATCTCATACTATATGCAAACACTATTTCCAGATGGAATGAAAATTGACATGTGAAAGGTAAAATAATTAAGGTTTTAGAACATTATATATTAGAACGTCATGACCATGCAATAAGCAAGGATCCATTAAACAGATTATAAAAAGCTCTAACCATAAAAGAAGACTGGTAAGTTGGACAACCTTAAAATTTTAAACTCTTATTCAATGAGAACACATGCATACAGGGAGGGGAACAGCACACACTGGAGCCTGGTGGGATGGCAGGGGGGAGTGTATCAAGAAAAATAGCTAATGCATGTTGAGTTTAATATAAATGCAGCAAACTACCCTGGCACACATTCTCCTATATAACAAACCTGCACATCCTGCACATGTACCCCAGAACTTAAAATAAAATAAAATAAGCTATTGATTTTCTCAATCCACGAGCATGGAATTTCTTTTTAAGACAGAGTTTTGCTCCTGTTGCCCAGGCTGGAGTGCAACGGCGTGATCTCGGCTCACTGCAGCCTCAGTCTCCTGGGTTCAAGCAACTCTCCTGCCTCAACCTCCTGAGTGGCTGGGATTACAGGCATGCACCACCATGCCAAGGTAATTTTGTATTTTTAGTAGAGACAGGGTTTCTCCATATTGGTCAGGCTGGTCTCAAACTCCCAACCTCAGGTGATCCGCCTGCCTCGGCCTCCCAAAGTACTGGGATTACAGGCGTGAGCCACCGTGCCTGTCCAGGATTTCTTTAAAAAAAGAAAGAACTCTGTTGGAAAAACATCATTAACGACAATAACAAAGCAGGCCACACATATGAACATCTTTTTCTCTCATACATTATTCATTTGTGTGAATATTCACAACTGTTACTAAGTTATTCGGTTATCAATTAATGTAAACATACTCTTGGAAATATGAACTGAACAAAAGGGTCCTATTTTGGCAGCACAGCCTATTTAACGTTATAGCCTCTGACCTTTCACCTTCAAAAGAACCTATAATTCTGAGCATTTGCCTCACTTGTTAATATATTGCCCTGGCAATAGGGTTATAATTGACATCTTTGATTCCTAAATGTTTTGAATACAAGTAAGATTTCTTCATCAAATAGAGGATTACTAGGACTATGTCTTCTCCCAAATGCATGTAGGTACCATAATTTTTCAATCTACTAGATTTCTTTTTTTAAGAAAACCAGAAGTTCATGAGTGTTCATTTAGATTAAGTGAAGCACATCAACACTGCCTGCTTTAAAACCTCACTAGCTTGTCAAAACCTCTCAGAGAACTGTGGAAATAATAGCTCTGAATTTATGTTTATTTGTCTATAGGCTCAAAATTCCTCCTCACTCCACCTCCTAGTTTCTTTATTCTTTTTTTTTTATTCTTGCATGATAAAGTGTTACTTCTTAACAATGCCAAATGCCCATCTTCTTTCTCTTTTTATTCCAATTTGTGACTCTAGAAATACTAGCAAATTAGTGCACAGTATCTACAACAGTTGCATATGGTGGCTGAGGAACATTTTGTAGTAGCAAGCAATCCATATTAATATATATGTAGATCTAGACATAAACTACATAAACATGATATGGACTTTTTACATTAGACAGCAAGCAAATACTAAAATAGTGAATAGATTGTTATAAAATATTGAATGTTATTCAAAAATAAGCAATTCCAGTCTTCATAAAATATTTTAAGGAAACCATTAATTAAAATTCTATGAGAATGTTAATACTTCAGGATTTTTTTTAAAGAAAAATATTTTATACGTATTTTATGTTTGTGATATAACCCCAAATTTGATATATTTTGAGTATAACACATTTTGAGTAATTACAGTTTTAATCCTTAGATCATTGCTGTCAATAGTAAAGTCTTCATTATAACATCATTTGTTTAAAAATGACTATAGTAATTTATTATGTATTTTATCACTTATTCAATGATTACCAGTCCATCATCAGATATCCATAATAAATGCATTCAGTTACCTTTTATACTTTTCAGGATTCAGTCATAAAAATAATAGCCATGGCTAGTGGCTTATGCTTGCAATGCTGGTGGCTAGCACTGTGGGAGACCCAGGCAAGAGGACTGCTTAAGCCCAGGAGCTCCAGACCAGCATGGGCACGGTTAGATCCTATTTCTACAAAAATGAAAGTTAGCCTGGCCTGGTGGCTTGCAGCTGTGGTCTAGCTATTAGGGAGACTGAAGTGGGAGGTCCAGGTTTCAATGAGTTATGTTCACGCCACTGCACACCCACATGGGGGACAGAGCAAGACCCTGTCTCAATAATAATAATAGATATACATGTATTTTTCTATTTTGATGCAGTGAAAGTGTATTTGTGAAATTTGAGACTATTTTATTTCACAATTTGAAAATTTGATTGAAAACTTAAAAAACTTAAAGTATGTCGTGGGGGTTCCATTTACACCCTTTCTCTAGGACCAACAACTGCTGAGGCAGGCTTGCCTATTAGCATATGCTTTATCTGTTTTCATAACTAAAGCGATTTCCAACAGTGTATTTTACAAAGTGCCCTGAGACATGAATTATAGCACAGAAAAAAGTGCACCCAAAGAGGCACGTAAAGTTAACAGGATGGTTTTACTTTCTAATCTACTTTTGCATGAAGTCAGTCGGGGAAAAACAAACCAAGGAAAGCAAACTGAGTAATCTGGTTACACACACACACACACACACACACACACGCCTCAAAGCTAAACATATACAGGCTGCAATAGAGTCAAAAGTACAGCACTATCCACAGTATCAAACAAGTCAACATTTGCAAATGAAAGAGAAAGCTAACTCAAAAGAAACAAAAAAAGTCATACACTTATTTTTCCACGCCCTTGAGGAAACAATTTAAAAGATGTTTAGGAACTACTGCTATGTAACAGAATGACTTCGGAAACCGAGCACAGAGTAAAAGTGTTTCAAGAGAAGTGTGGACTTCGGTGTCAAGTAAAGCAGGCTTTGAGCCCCAGTCTACTGAACTCGGGGATTGGTTAGCCGGCAACAGAAAACTAGTGAGAAGATGACCGTATATCTTCAGGCAGCAGAAGGGGTTATAGTTTAAAACAACCACAAACAAAACCATCTGGCATATGGAAGAGGCACAGATTTTTCCGCCACAAAGGAAAAATCGCTGAATGAACGCAAGCAGCAGTGGATAATTCAAAGTCCCCTCTGCCATGGTAACAACATAGCTAAGATGTCCAGAAAGACATTAAAGGCAAATGAAGGGGAGGAAAGATGTCCTCCTCCTAGCATCATTACTAAAATAATAGTGTAGACCGGGCGCGGTGGCTCACACGTGTAATCCCAGCATTTTGTGAGGTCGAAGCAGGTGGATCACCTGAGGTCAAAAGTTCCAGACCAGTCAGGCCAACATGGTGAAACCTCGTCTCTACTAAAAATACAAAATTGGCCAGGCGTAGTGGCGCGCACCTGTGATCCCAGCTACTCCAGATGCTGGGGCAGGAGAATCGCCTGAACCCGGAGGCTGAGGTTGCAGTGAACCGAGATCGCACCACTGCACTCCAGCCTGGGGGACAAAGTGAGACTCTGTCTCAAAAAATAAATAAATAAAAATAAAAATGTAGACGCCGCTGATTTCCCAAATCCTCGGCTGGGCCCCGGGCCTCACCCAGGAGAGGCCGCAAGTGGAGCCACGTGCCATCCACTGAGCCGCACCGGGGCCGCAGGTGCAGGCGGTGGGAGGGAAAGCGAGAACGGACGGCCAGTGCGGCGGTGGTGGTGGTGGTGGTGGTGGTGGTGGTGGTGGTGGTGGTGGTGGAGGAGGAGGAGGAGGGCGGCCATTTTGAGCGCACTCCGTTTTTCCCTAAGTGGAATCCGCAGCGGCAACAATGAGGCTGAAGGCTAAGTCCCTGCTCCCAACGCCGGCGTGGTGACCCCTTCTTCCAAGGGTCACCCCCGAACCAACAAAGCATACACACCCCTGAGGCGTGCCCCAGGCCGCAGCGCCAACCTCCTCACTCAGGTGCCCCGGAGGCAGGCGAGCAGCAGCTCCCGGGGGGCTCCCGACGCCACCGGGACTGGCCCGCAGCACAGCAGCAGGCAGGGCGGCAGGGCTTCCCCTCCCGCGCCGCTCAGCCCCAGGCCAGCTACCTGCTTGCCAGCGGCGCCACCCCGCGCCTCAGCCACCTTGACAGAGTCGCGAACGCGTGGGGGCGGCTCGGAGAGCCCATTTCCCATCCTGGAAGGCCGAGGCCGGCGAGGCAGGTGCTGATGCGGAGCCTCGCGGCCGCACCAACCGGATCCTGTCCCGGGCCAGCGCCCATGTGCACCACTTTCGCTGCGAATTCTGCTAATTCCGCATAGCCCGCGCCCCGGCCCAGCCTCGGTGTCTCCCTCCGCCCCGGGGCTGCATAACCGCGCCCCCCCCCCTTGGTGGCTTCCACAACGGCTCTGCCTCAACCGTCGGTAGCTTCGCGCCCGCCTGGCCTAGAAGACCAAGCCAAAGCCGCACCCTCCCTCTGCGCCCTCCATTGGGGAAGCCCACCAGGCACCCTGCTCAACCTGCCAGCAGAAGGAGGCCTCTGCGTGGCGTCGGTGGAGCATTCCCCGCTGCCTCCGTGCGTCGCAACTCCGCGCCTCAGGCACCGCCGCAGCGCCTCAGGAAGCCGGTGGAAGGCGGGAAGCGCCCGTCCAATCCACGCCAGGCGCGGTCTGTAGTGCGGCCAATCGGCGTCGCCGCCGGCCAGGCCCCGCCCCTTGAACTCACACGAGGCCTGAGGGGTTGGTGACCTGACGGGTCGTCGCGTTGAGGGGGACGCAGGGGGCGTGGCTCAGGCCGGACCTTCCGGTTATTGGGTCCCAGCTGTCAGGGAGCTCCGGCCTTGGGGGCGGGCTTTCAGCTCCCTGTACTCCCGCACTGCGCTCTCCTGGTGAACACCCGGAGAGCGGAGTCGCTCCTGCACCCGAGGAGACGCGCTGCCTTGACTCGGGCCCTGGCCCCGGGACAGGCCAGCAGGGAGGGTTGGAAGGGACGGAAGCGCGAGCGGAACCAGGAGGAGCGTATCCCAGGAGACCCCGGTCCCGGGGCTCCAGCCAGCGCTGGGGAGGCGGAGGCGAGCCGGACTTGGCTGGGGGCCAGGGTGCGGGGCCGATGGCTCCTGGGCGAAGCCTGGCTCCGGCCAGCAAGGGGCGCAGGGCCGCCCAGGCTCCTGGGTGCGGGTGCCGGAGGTCAGGAGGGACTGCTGGCACCTGGACGCGGTGTTGAGCTGGGTGCCCCAACCGCGTATTCCTAAGCTCTTTCAGAGGTTTCCGTTTAAAATAACCGTTTAACTTGCGCAGCCAGCGGGTGCTTGGGTACAAAACGCAAGCTCTGGGTCAGGCGCGGTGGCTCACGCCTGTAATCCCAGCACTTTGCGGGGCCGAGGTGGGAGGATCATGAGGTCAGGAGTTCGAGACCAGCCTGGCCAACATGGTAAAACACCATCTCTACTAAAAATACAAACATTAGCTGGGCGCAGTGGCGGGCACCTGTAATCTCAGCTACTCGGGAGGCTGAGGCAGGAGAATCGCTTGAGCCTGGGAAGCAGAGGTTGTAGTGAGCCAGAATCGCGCCATTACACTCCAGCCTGGGTGACACGGCAAGACTGTTCCAAAACAACAACAAAAACAAAAAACTCAAGTCCTTTGGAGACAGGCATAGCAGCTAAAGGTCCATTATCCCTTGGCTCTCAGAGGGCGTCGGTGTTCGGCTCTCAAAACACCTTCTGGGTGTTTTCCACGTGTTCCCATTCTGGGATGGAAAGTGTTCCACGTGCACTGAGGTGTAGCTTGCTCTTTCTAACAGCTGCGTAATTATTGAATTACGTGGATTAACTTCATCCGAGGAATTCCACCCTCCACTGGTTAGCCTACACTTCTATTACAAATAATATTGCAGCAAACCACCTTTGGATTATCCAACATTTGTGTCGGATAAATTTTTAAAAGTGGAATTGTATGTGTAGATATCGCCAAATCAAAATTTAAAATTATATTTTAATATTTAAATTTTCTATCTAAAAGGCACCAATTGTTTAAAAATATAGGACTAGGATTTAGATGTGCGGTGGAAAGCACTTGAAAAAATAAACCCAAGGAATAGAATCAAAGCTCAGTTGAGGACCAGGGCCAATCAAATCGCCTTAATGAAGCTCTCAAAAGTGTTTTAGATGTTCTGCTTAGCTAAAATTACCAACTTCTTGGCAACTTCTTAACTACCCCGATTTAACTTAATTTTGATATATTAGTTTTTAAATTCAGAGTTGACAGATTACATATGCGATCTAAGGCACACAGGTGTATTCAGGGATTTGAGGGGATTTTGTATGTTCAAAGCTTTCAATGCTTTTGAATTCTGCATATGTTTAAGTATTAATATATAACACAAAATATAAGAAGGGTGTAGAGCGCTTCAAAATTGTGACCTGACAATTTTGCATAATTATTTTCACACCTAATTTTTTGCCAGTAGATTTAGGATCCTTCATGATGGCGTTGCGAATGCACGGGAATTTTCCTAATACACTTCAAAAATTAATAGTGATGATTTTTTACCTTGCCATTTTTTAGTAGAAGAACCGTGTTAGAGCCCTTTTTATTGCTTCATGTGTTCAAAAAGCCTGTGGATTATTTAGTAAACATCAGTAAATGACAACATGGAAGAAAAAAGGGTATCACTAATTTTAATATTAATTGAATTCTTTTTAAAGGTTTTAGACTGTGGCGTTTCATGAAAAAACTTATCAATTATAATCAATATTTGGAAACTACATGCAGTGGTTCACACCCATAACCCCAGCACTTTGGGAGGCTGAGTTGATGGAATTGCCTGAGGCCAGGAATTTGAGACTAGCCTGGGCAACATAGCCAGATTCTATCTCTATATAAAAAAAAAAAATTAGCGAGGTGTGGTGGCATGCACCTGTGGACCTAGCTACTCTACACTGGAGGCTGAGGTGGGAGAATTTTGCTTGAGCCCAGGAGCAGGAGACTGCAGTGAGCTGTGATTGTACCACTGCACTCCAACGTTGGTGACAGGGCAAGACCCTGTCTCAAAAAAAAAAAAATCAAAATTTGGCTTTCAATTAATTTAGCTTTCTGAATCAACATTTATTTGGAATATTCTATATGTCATATCACAGGTAGAGAGAGCATTGACTTTGAAATAGGGTTGAATGCTCAATTTGTTACTTACCAGCTAAGGGACTTTAGGTGAATTACAGTTATGCATTGCTTAATGATAGTGGTAAGTTCTGGGAAAGGTGTCCTCAGGCAATTTTGTCATTTTGTGAATATCTCAGAGTTGACTTACAAAAACCTAGATGGTATAGCCTACTACACACCTCAGTTATATATATTGCCGTTTATTGCTTCAGGGCTGCAAATCCATACAGCATGTTACTGCACTGAATACTGTAGACAATTGTAACACAATAGTGAGTATTTATGTATCTAAACACAGAAAAGATACAGTAAAAATATGGTATAGGCCAGGCATGGTGGCTCACGCCTGTAATCCCAGCACTTTAGGAGACTGAGGCAGGCGGCTCATGAGGTCAAGAGATCAAAACCATCCTGGCCAACATGGTGAAACCTGTCTCTACTAAAAATACAAAAAAATTTGGGCATGGTGGCATGCACCTGTAGTCCCAGCTACTCAGGAGGCTAAGGTGGGAAAATTGCTTGAACCTTGGAGGCAGAGGATGCAGTGAGCTGAGATCGCGCCTTTGCACTTCAGCCTGGTGATAGAGCAAGACTACATCTCAAAAAAAAAAAAAAAAAAAAAAAGGGAGGCATAAGTCCGTGAACCCACTGTCATACATACAGTCCCCTGTTGAGTGAAATCTTATGTGGTCTATGGCTGTACTTAAACCTCTCTGAGCCTTATTCTTTTTAGCTAAGAAAAATGGGTATTGTCTACCAGGTAGCATAACATTCAGAAGTAAATGATATCCCATATTTAAAGCATGCAGCACTGTGGCCAAGCAAATAAGGGAAGACATAATAAATGTAAGTTTTCTTCCCCCATGTGCAAGACTTTGTTCTTAGGTGAGGGTCATGATCTGGGAGGAAGGCAGACACACACTCTTTACTGCCTGCACAGTGTCATTACTTGTTGTAAGAGAAATACATTAAAGATCATATTCCCTGTATTCCCCTAGAGCTTTCTTCATATGTCATGCTGACCTGGCATATAAAATTATAATTCCTTTTCTCAAAGACATACACAACAACTCTGCAACTGAAGCTGAGGCACAATGACAAAATTTATTTATTTTTGCCAATGCTCTACATTTATCAGTGTTGTAGAAAGGATAAGACTTATTGTGGGAAATTATTTAAACAAGAAGTTTCTAAAGCTTGGTCTTCTGTAATTAGGCCACAAGAAAAACATACTCTAGCATAATAGAATGGCCCACAGCTATTTTCACACATATACTTTAATACTTAGGCATGGGTAAAATCATTTTAAATAACAATAAAATATGTGTGGGGAGACAAGCCAGCAATTGCACAGTCCACCAGAAAATGTTAACATCTAAGCAATATAACTGTTTTAGGGCCTGAAAGTTCTCCTTCAGTTGTTCCACAGCATCTTTATTAACTAGGCAAGTACATTTAAGCTTTTAAATTTCATAAAGTTGATATTTTTTAAAAGGCACGTTGAGGTTAACTTAATATTAAAGATATAACATTTATATTTCATGACCTGAACACACAGATTATGAGATTCTCTACATGCCTTTAAGTAAAATAAATCTGGCAGCTCTCACACCTAAATTCTCTGGACAAACTGTATTGCTCTCTGTTGGGGGGCCAGGGGCATAGCAGCCAAGGCCCTGAACAGGCTTGCTGACCTAATTGGACAGTCGGTTAAATAGCAGGAAATGTAACCAGGCTTTTCTCTCTCTTGCATGCCAATGCAGTGAACGGTGCTAAGGCCAGAGACTGCGATTTAGTCACAATATTTTAAGTAAAAATTCAGTGTTCTTAGATCAAAAGATACCAAAGAAAGCCATCCCTGTTCTTTGAACTATAAAAGCACAGAGGTTGCAATTATCAAAACCAAATTGGTAAAAGGCAAAATGAGTCCTTTCCGTATTGATTTGACAGATGCCAACAAGCATTCAAAACTTTAGAATTAATTCCCTGGTGACAGGTATCATAAAACTGATCACACTGGTTTCAACTGTATCACAATCACACTTCACAAATTGGAGATCTGATCCTTCTTGGCTTTTTTTTTTCCACACCTCAGTTCTAGCACCTGTAATGAGAGGGACCACTGTTCAGCACCAAAATAACTCATCAGCCTGGAGTTCTTTGGAGTTTTAAGCGATTGCCTAACCCAGCAGGGGACAGTGGTCTTGACTTCTTGGCTGAAGGTTTAAAACAAAAAAGAATTTAATATCTTAAAACTGACAAATCTAGAACATGTTAGAAAACCTATCTGAAGGCACAAAGTATAAAGTTTCTGGGTACCTAATAAAACATGACATATGTAAACACAGCTCAAAACAATTTACAAGTATAAATATTTGTCAATTATTTTTCTCTAGTGCTCTGGCTGTTGCTGAAAACACCTTCTAGTTCCACCTTGTAACTGGATTATCAAAGATAAATGCTGACATCCTCTGATGCTTAACAAGAAATAAAAAGAGTCCCCTTAATGGTCAAAAAGGTAATCACAAGGGCACTGTTTCCTAAAATTCTCTAGGCACCTGAAAATTGAAATAACTAAGGCAAGACTTCTTAAAATGTTAAGGTAGTTTCAAACTTAAACAGAATGGCGTGAACATGTGCAGAGAAATACATGAAATCAGAATTGTGACTGCAGAGAAAGAACGGTTTTGCTAGTTTAAGTTTGAAGCTTTTCCCCTTCTCCCCAGCTGTTAACATAGGAGACACACAGCCCCACCAGGGCGGTCTCAATGCCCAGGAATGGTTGTGTGATGACTGATAATTTCTTGCCTATTAATAGTTTCCCACTGTTAGAAGGCTACAGCCATTGGCAAGCAGATGTGGTCTCAGGTTTTCCTTGTCATGAGGCAAGAATGCCTGGAGGGACCATGATGTGGGTCACACTGTACATTCTGTTTACTGTGGGCACAAACAACAGAACTTTTTTTTAGCTTATTAAATCGAGAATATTCCTGAGGAGGCATTCGCTATGTGCTAAAGGTCCCAACATCACAATAATAAATAACAGCTATGTTTACAGAGACACATTCAGGACACATGCAAAAGCTCTTCCTAACAGGACTCGGGCCTTTCCAAAACAAGCTGCTTGGTCCTCCCCAGAGGGCCCGCCCTCCCATGCACCTACCCCACCACCGTGCCCCAACGCATTACACAACTCAACTCGGCCTTCCGGCCACCTGAGGCTGCTTTTTAGACCAAGTGACTCAGACGTTTCAAGTAGAAGACAGGATGGGCCTCTGCCAGGGGACCTCGCAGCAGAAAATGAGGTCAGAGGACTTGCAGGGTGGCGAAGAACAACCGGATACATGTGAGGGCCCAGCAGGGAAATGAATGACATCAGGCATGGCTTAGGTGTGGAGGCTCCAGGTTGTGACCCCGCGCCGCTCAGATGAAGTGGATCCAGCTCTCTTCGCACTCCCCGCGAGGCATGTGCAGCGCGTGGTTGCGATACGTGAGGCTGTAGTCTCGGCCGTCGTTGTTGTCCCAGTACTCGGCACCCGCCACTCGGTAGCGCACCGCGAAGTGCACGAGGGAGCCGAGCTCCAGCAGGAAGGGCGGCACCGGGAAGCCGAAGGTGAAGACGTCCTCTGCGCCCTCGGTCCCCGCGGGCCCGCGCCACCTGGCCACCGCCTCGTGGGTGCTGCGCCAGCCCGAGAAAGTGTAGCGCACGGCCACCTGCTTCTCGAAGGCCACGTTGCACACGCGCACCGTACCGCTGATGCCAAGGTCCGAGCAAGTGACACGCTCCAAGCACACTAGCTGCCGCCGCAGGCGCTCGCCAAAGTCGGCGGCCTCGACGGGCGGCGGGAAATCGGGCACCAGGCACTGCAGGGTGAACTCCAGGTCTTGGTTGCTGCAGCACAGGTCCGAGTTGATGGCGAGCCGCGACAGCACGTGCAGCGGCACCGACGGGTCGTCTCCCGCGTTGAACACCTTCACCTGCGCCAGCTCCAAGCCCAGGGCGTCGGCGAAGCGCACGCGGAGCTGCTGGCTGCAGCCCGGCCGACACCTAGCGCCCGGCGCGCCCGCGGCCTTCTGTCGGCGCTCGGGGGAGCTGGGCAGCGAGCGCGCCCGCCGCAGGATGATGGGCCGCAGGCGCGGTTCGCAGCCCGACGGCGCCGGCGTGGGTGGCGGAGCGCGGCCGGGGCTCCCCGGGGGCCTACATTGCCGCGGCTCCAGGGCCACGTTGCTGTCCAGGTCCGACAGGCAGCTGAGGCTCCGGGGAGCGAGCTTCCGGGATCCCAGGGCGCTAGGCAGAACTGCGGAGCTCGGGCCTCTGGACACGGCCCTGCTAGCCGTCGGAAGATGGGGAGACAGGGATGAGGGGCTGCCTCCCGACCCCGCGACAGCTCCCTCCATGCTCAGAAGCCGCCAAGAGTCCGCCGTGTCTGCAACCTGCGGGGGACCGCGGGGCCCGGCGCGCCCTCCTCTTATTCGCCACCTTGTCCCTGGAGTCCTCGCCCAGGTCCTCTGCTTCTTGCAGTTAAAGAAATTGTAAGTGACGAGTTCTTCTCTAGCGGAAGCTTTCAGAGGCCTCCCAGGAGCTCAGGGTAGCGCTTCTTTTTTTCTTTTTCTTTTTTTTTTTTTTTTTTCTTGCTTCCTTGGAGGTTTTTACGAGAAGGCTGCGTTCCGGGAGCGGCCCCTCCCACTTTCCCAGTCCGTGGCGTTACTTACAGGGCTGCAACAACTTCCCAGCGAGCCTCCGCCCCGCCCCTCGTGACGCCGCCTGCAGGCGGGCCCCCGTCGGCCCGGGCCGGGCCTGGGAGCTCCGCCGAGCTGCGCGCCGCCGCCGCCTCCAGCTCCACTGCCGCAGCGCGCCGCAGCCGGGCCTCGCCGCGCGGGTGCCGGAGAGGAAGAAAGGCTGGTAGCCTCGTCACGTGTCCGCTGCAGTCGCGAAACAGGTCTGATCAATTTCTGTTTACGTCTGCCTGGACTGCGCGCCTATCGCTCCTAGACTGTGTCTGCACAAACGGAGGACAAGGAAAATGCATGCTGCGTGTCCTTAAGATTTCCGGGTTGTGGCGTGGGGAGCGGGGGTGCAAAGACCGGCATTGCCAGGAGCTGGTCTCAGGCTAATTGTAAACATCGAGGCCAGCCCACACTTTGGACAGGTTCACCGCAACCTGGACCCTTGGCCAAACCGCGGGAGCGTCGCTGCGTTGGAGGAGCAGCGTCCTGTCCACATCACCCAGAATGCTTTGCCGCGCTGAATGGCCAGCAGATTCCCTGCAGGGTGGGGAGGGGAGGCGCTGCTGCTGTCTTCCTGGACGCAGCGCAGGAGGAAGACGGGGAGCCAGAGGTAATACACGGTGATGACTTCTGCAGCTGCCCTTAATCAGCCTCTGGCGCTTGGGGAGCATATTTGTAGCCAGAGTCTCCGACTTTCAGCTTTGTTTCCAAGCAAGCCGGAAACACCAGCGAGGCCTAGAGCTCATTTTCTGCATCCTTAGAACCCTACAAGCCTTCGTGTCTCTCACCGAGTAGCTCTGAGCACAAAACCCCACACAGCCTTTGGTGTAAATCTTACCAGGTGAAATGAGTGAAAAAGATGCAAGTGCACTTTCCAGAGAGCAGTTTGGGGCCAGGCATTCCATTGAGAAGGTTCCTTTTTCCTGTCCAGAGGGACAAAGCAGAAAGAAAAACGGACTAAGGAAAGGGGATTTATTAAAAAACATTTTCTACATCTAAAATGAGTCAAGCCTGTTGATTGTGGTGTAATTCATTAAATGTGAGAGTGATTTTATTTATCATCGGATGTGAGCTAACTAAAAAGGCTTACATGATTATTGTGGAAAAAATACAGGAAAGTTTCAGGAAGAAAATATCTATAGTCACATCTCTTTTATGTTACAGAGACAGGTGATATGGGAAAGAGAAATATCCAATTTCCATTCAGTGCACTTTTAACAGGCCACTCAAATGAGAGGGGAATAACAGCTATCTGTGGTGTGGTTCAACAGTGTTTCACAAAGAGATAATATGTAATATGTATGAATATATGGAAAATCTTGTAATGGATTGATGCGATAGAGAAGGCAGAAAAATTGAGTGGGAACGTCTCTCTTAGAGTTTAAGCTCCTTCAGAGCAGAGACGTGCATCATCTCTGCCATTATGGGCACTCCTGTAAATATTTGTTGAATGAATGAATGATTGGGCAACGCAATGATTGAATGCTGGAATAAGACCTGACCTTACTTAACCTTCCAAATTTCTTCAACATGTTACTTCCAAGGAAGATATACCTGTGTGTGAATAGGGGGAGAGAGAGAGATGGAATCTGTTCACAGTATTTATAGTAGTGTGATCCTGTCTCTAATATCTACTGTAATAAGCAGAAAAGACAAAAATGTAAGCCTAAGACAATGTCTCCCTTCCCCAGGATTTCACAACTCAGAGTACAAAGCGCTATATGATCACAGCCCTAATATTTTAATGCTATACAAGTATGAAAAAACAAGTGAAAAACCAACCCAATACCGGTGGTAGGACCATTTGCAATCAATAGTTACTGACAGTATTCTGTGGCTTCTAGTTCCGGTGGTGAGGCGACCTTTCCAAATATAAGAGGAATAAAGAAGTCACCTCCCCAGCTGTCATCATCTTCCAGCAGATTGAGCAAGAATATTTTGAGCACTACAGAAAAGGTAATGTAAACTTAGAAGAAAAATCTTATTTAGATGTATTCTGGGTTTTTTGTTTGTTTCTCATGTATGTGTTCACAGTATTTATTACTGCATCCTTGGTTTTTAGACAGTCCATCAAACCCTAGATGATGATCAGCCATGTGATTTTTTCAAGAAGAGGAATAGGGTGAATGAATCGCGTCAGAAAAGCAGGTAAATGGTTTTAGTATAATTGTTGTATCTTGCAAAAGACTCATTATCTCTGTTGTCCAGATTGAATATGTAGTTTGGGGAAAAAAAGTATGTCTATGGATAAGACATATACATTTATAATTTTTATCTAGCAGAAATGAGTGGAAAAGTAGTTTAAGCATAATTATTAGTGGATAAGGATTCCAGTGGTCATAATTCTGTCAGTTGTTAGCGGAATTATAATTTTGAGTAAGTCCCTTACTCACTTTTCTATGTCAGTTTCCCTTTATTTAAAAGGTTACTAACAATAATTAACTTTTATGGATGCACACTGACAGCCAGGCAGAAACAAAATGTTTTAACAGGTTACGAATTCTGAATATGGACATTCTTTGATTTTTTTCGTTCATTTATTCAACATTTATTGAGCACATGTTGTACTATTGGCAATGATTTAATTTCCTCCATGTTCTCCATGAAAATGTAGCGCGTATTCCAACAGTTGCTTGGTTTGTTTGAAACCACTGGCCAAATGAACCTCTGAGATTTCCAGAAAGCATGTTTATCACCCATTTCTGTTCATTCTATCTGACTTATATTGCAGAGAAGTCTTATTCATCTTAAATGCTAAGTTCTTGGTAAGATGATATTTTCAACTCTAATGTGAGATTTGGCCTCAGAATAAATTATGCCTGAAAGAATTAGTTGCTGTACTTGTAAAGCACACAGTATTCATTATTTCCTTTACCTGCTATTCACAAGATAGCTCTAAGACCCTGTGTTTTCATTCGTATGTGTTATAGGGCACCATATGATTTTATTTCTGTTCTTTAAACACAATTTTCCCAAATGTGTTTTCTGTTTGAAAATATTTTAACAAGCTTTTGGTTTAAGGTATAGGTTTGTGTGTGCTACGCTTTTATATATTAAATTTTCACTCAGCTCAGAATCGCCACTAATCAGTGATTAAATTGCAAAACTTGCATGTTATATTTACACTTAATTTAAAAGAGGTGTATAAAATAAAAGTGATTTTTACTTCCGAATATTATTAAATGCTTTTGATCATAAGAATTCCAGAGTTCTACAACTGATTTTTTCCAAACTTATGTTTTTTACAGTACATACAATTGCTCTAAAAGTATAAAACAAGCACTTTGAGAAATCGTTAGTTTTTCCTAAATGCTAATATCTGATATAAAATGGAAACTGTTCATTCTCTTTTGTCACATGCATTATATCACGTACCTCAAATAGAGTATTATATGGGAAAATATTCTGTAAAATTACTTCTGCTGTCAGGAGTTTGGAAGCTGACATTTTGTAATGCCTAGTAATAGCTGGGACAAAAAAGTACAACTAGAAGATTCTTTTTGTTCGATTAATTATAGTCAGACCATTTTTTGTCTTATGTGGTAAGAACTGCAGTTTTATTTTTTACAGCAATATGAATGCTGGCCCATCTTGGAATAAACTGCAACATTCAAATAATTCTTCAGGAAAAAGGCAGAGTAAATCCCAAGTACCCCATGCTTCTTCCCAGCCGAGAAGCAGCCTCTCAGCTGTCACCCAGCCAACTGAAGAAAAACTTAAAGAAAGCATTTCCCCAGAAGCAAGACCCAAAAGGAATCCACTTGGTTCCAGATGTCAGGGGGCCTCAGGGAATAAATTGTTTCTTGATTTTCAGTCAATGAGAATTATTAAAGAAGATGCTGACGAGGACAGTGCAAGTGATCTCTCTGATTCAGAAAGAATTCCCATTCCTCCTTCTCCCCTCACACCTCCAGATCTCAATCTTCGAGCTGAAGAAATTGATCCAGTTCACTTTGATCTTCACCCTGGTCAGGGCCATGCAAAGTCTGAATACTATTATCCTGATTTCCTTCCACGCCCTTTCAGCTCCTGGGACTTGCGAGATATGGCCCTGCTTCTGAATGCAGAGTACAAAACTGAAGCTGGGCCACGGGTGGGAGGACTTCTTGGGAAGTATATCGATAGACTTATTCAGCTTGAGTGGCTGCAGATCCAGACTGTACAGTATGAAAAAGCAAAGGGGCCCAAAGCAAGGCCTCCCACTCTCCCTGGGACCCCAGGGGCACTGAAAAGCCCTGGGAGAACTAAGCTAATTGCTAGTGCTCTGTCCAGGCCGCTACCTCACCAGGAAGGGGCTTCAAAGTCAGGCCCTTCCCGAAAGAAAGCTTTTCGCCGTGAAGAAGTCCATCCATCACATTATGCATTTGAGACTTCCCCCAGGCTTGCTGATGTGCTGGGTGGTACCAGGTTTTGTTCTCAGAAACAAACCCTTGAAATGAGGACAGAAGAAAAGAAAAAGAAACCCAGTAAGAGTGTGAGGCTGCAGCGTTGGGATCTGTCCTGCGGTGACAGTAGCTCTAAGGTGGAAACCAACGGTAACATTCGAATTCCCAAACAGGCAGGTGTGGTTCTGGACTCAGCAGATTCCGGCAAGGCCTCCAAAACACAAGCACATGCACATCCTAGGAAAAAGGGGAAGGCAGAGAGCGGTGGTCATGCCACTGTATCGAGTGAGAAAAAACTGAAAACAAATGGAGTAAAGCAAAACACATATAAACTCAACTGAATATCTAAAATGAGGAATTGCCAAGACCTGCAGGTACCTCAATATTAGAGCTCTTCCAAAAGTCAAAATACTGTGAATTTTAAGGAATTTTACAATACTGACATTTAAGTCGTTGATTGGCATTTTTGTCCACCTTATTTCTACCCCAAGTGGGGTTATTTTCAAAGAGAAGTGTCTTTCAATAAGCCTTTCTTCTTGTCAGTCTTAGGCAAATGGGAGCACTTTAGATAAAAATCACCTAAAATATGTGCCATATAAAGGAGTAAAATGGCTCCTCTCCAGGGGAAGAGCCAGTGAAACCTCGGTAATAGTAGCTGGCCTGTGTAGAGCAGATAGTGGTGTTATCTTCCCATTTTCACATGCACATAAGTATGTAAATAGTGCAGACTGTTTCAAATGGTGTGGAGTCCTAAATATTTAAAATAAGGCCCTTCTTGCCCTCACTGACAGAGCACTAGCAATTAGCTTACTTCGCCCAGTGGCTCTCTTACTTTTTTATAAGCTCCTCAAGCAAAATTTCTGTTCATTTTACCTTTAGGAGAAGCTTCAGTTTTTCCTCAAGTCAGGGAGTAGGGAGTTTGTGTTTTGAGTAGTCATTTATCACTAAGCTGCTGGCTCTTTAGAGACAGTAGAATCTAGTACTTTAATACATTTTCTTTGACATGTTTTTTCTTTCTTTTTTTTAAAGGGCATTTTAAACTTAGAGGTGGTGGTAAAATCCAATTTTTAGTTCTCCAAACTGAGGTTAAAATAATTGGCAGAATTTTCCAAAGTCAATGGGCTTAGCATGATTACTGCTGTTTGATGGGGCTAAGAATGAAATATTTGACACTCTGAAATTGCTGGTATGTAAGGCTTCTCCAGAGAGGTGCCACAGGGAAACACTCTTTACAATTTGTAAATGAAGGGCCTGTAAAAGGATCAAAACACATGGAACTACATTGAATATAATAGTTACAAAGTTACTGAATTGGGATCCACACCCTGTTTTCCTTAGTCAAAAATAATGATCCGTTTTAGTTTTCAAGAGCAGGATTTTATTATCTTGCTTGGGGGTGAGGGGCGGGAGAGTGGAATATGAATAAAGTTGCTGAATGTATTTAAACCCCCTTATCTGGTCTTAAGGCTTCTTGACTCACTCCAAGGTTTCTTGTTCCTATAGTTGTGCTGTGAGCTTTCTGTTTATATTTGTGCAGTATGTTTTAATACTGCCCATGTAATTATAATTGATTTTATCCCTTTAAACAATTATTGTATTTGTTTTTCACATAGAGGTTTCAGTTTTTTTACCTTTGGGGTAAATGAAAAACTTGGCATTTTTCATTTGGGAATATATAATAGCTTGTAAACTTTCCAGACAGCAATAAATGTCTGAAAAAATATCAAAAACAGCATAAGGACAAGATTATGTAACTATCACTATATGTATATAACTATAAAAAACAATGTGCAAAGGTTAAGTTTTAAGATCTTTTAAAATCTGATTTTAATCATACCAAACGACATAAAATTTTTTATGATAGCCTTTTTCTTTCAAGACTTAATTTTCAGACTTGTGCAAGTTCCTTCTTACATTCTTTCTCTCTCACATCATCCTACTGCAGAAAGCATGCTTTTACACTATAGTCTTACTTTAAGCTTTTTATGTGAATGAAAGATGTACATAGAGTAAGCATTACTTCCATAGTCCTCAAATATACTATAATTTTTGTACCTAGTAAATGTTACTATTTGGAAAACAGCACTACTCCTAGCTTTCATGTGATTCCTGAGTGATGTCTGGTGTTCCTTGCCTGCCCTGTTATATGAGCACAGATGAGCCTGTTATCCATGGCTGGCACTTCACCTATGCTCCTTTCTCTGCTAGATTTTTTGCAGCTCTCTATGAAGTTTCATGGCCAACAGACATCCAAAAGCATGATATTCTATCCACATGTGCATACACATACTCCTTATGTTTATACTAAAGGGTTTATGCTGAGTTGCTGCCTTTCCCTGTAATGTATCCATGTGCGTACTCTTAGAGACCTTGAATAGTTGAGGGTAAAGTGATTTATTAATATTTCTACTTGCCTTGTGTATGTCTGGGCTGAAGACAATCATGATTAAGAAATTTAGAGGTGGCTGGGCACGGTGGCTCATGCCTGTAATCCCGGCACTTTGGGAGGCCGAGGCAGGCGGATCACCTGAGGTTGGGAGTTCGAGACCAGTCTGACCAACATGGAGAAACCCGGTCTCTACTAAAAATACAAAATTAGCTGGGCATGATGGCACATGCCTCCAATCCCAGCTACTGGGGAGGTCAAGGCAAGAAAATTGCTTGAACCCGGTAGGCAGAGGTTGCGGTGAGCTGAAATTGCACCATTGCACTCCAGCCTGGGCAACAAGAGTGAAACTCTATCTCAAAAAAAAAAAAAGAAAAGAAAAAAATTTAGAGGTAATGCCTCATGCATTTGTTCCCAGATTTTTAAATTGAAGCTGATTCCATAATCTGGGATATAGTCATAATTTCATGTGTTAAACAGTTTTAAAAGCCTGAAAAAGTGACTTTGCTTGTTTACTTTCTGCCTCAGATTGGCTATTTTAACCAATATTATTGTGACTGGATCATAGCTCCTAGTGAATAACATGAAGCGTTTTAAAGTTAGGTCTGTTGCAGAATTAACATAAGCACAATTTTAATTTTATGATATCTGATACACATACCTAATACATCTTAATGCACCGAATGCTGCAGATAAGAATCTTGCTATTTTTCAAGGTGACGACATTGGAAAATAAATAATAAACTCATTCAGTTCATCAAGTCAAAAGCACTGAGTGTCTTGCTAGTCTAGTGACGTGGGTCATTGTATTTCCAAGAAGTGCCTCTCATTTTGGGGGAGTTGTTTACATATACCCTTCACTTAAACCAATTAAAACAATCCAAATTTTAAAAAAACACGCAGAAAAGAAAAATATTTCAGGCTTAGAATTATCTAATGGAAAAATTGTAAAAAAGTACAAAAATAAAAGATATCAGCATTTGCAGTATTCACTATGATTATTTAGGTTTAGACTCTTTCTCAACTTCTTAAATGACTAAATGGGCTGAAGACTTGTAACTAACTTGAATAGGGTAGATTTCGTGCCCTATGGCAAAACGGATGGGGAAGAGAATATCACTGGTCTTGCCATATACCTAATAGCTAAAAGGAAATTGGTTTGTAGTTGTTCTTGGGCCTATTATGTTGCTTTTCAGAAGGACATAAGACTTTCTGCTTCATATGATATGGGTGTTGTCTACTTCTGCATTCCTGTATGCTCATTTATTGAGTAGTTCCATAAAAATATAAAACTCTTGGTGGTACTGTATTTTAAGGTAATTCAGAAGCAGTATTATTTATGTACATGTACAGGAGGACATCATTCAAAATGGCCTCAAAATATTCAGCATGTTTGTTATTTGCTGTTATATTGTATGTTTAGTTTTGTATGTAATAAACAGAATTCATGTAAGTTTTTGTGGACTTGAATTTCTCCTTCCTTGAGATCAATTAAACAGCAGAAAAATATTGTCTGGATTTTTCTGGTATTGTTTTGTTTTGCTCTTCATGCAGTTCTCTTCTGAAGCTTGCCTTTATTTTCTCCCTGGTTATTTAAAAGAATTGCCCAGGATGAAATGCTGTTTCAACTCCTGTCTTAACACTAAGCGACATAGGTATCCCGAGTTAACATCACCAGATATATTTGAGAAGTATTGCAGTAAATTTCTTGAGTCTCTCTTCCCCTTATTGCCCCTGAGAAGGTGTTGAGGATTAATTAGAGGAGGAGGATGCAAATTCAGTAAGCATAAATTAAGGTAACGTGATGTAATGAAGTTGCACCTTTATGTACATATCTGGAAGTGAGTAGGTCTCTTACAAGGAAGTGGCCTGGTTAGGAGAGGGCACTTGTGAGCAGCTCTGGCTGCAAGCATTATGAAAGGCCCTTTGCTTTTCTCACTTCATTTCTGACAATAGGGTGCATTCTTTTGAG
This sequence comes from Cacajao melanocephalus, assembly GCA_963573385.1. Lineage (NCBI taxonomy): Eukaryota > Metazoa > Chordata > Mammalia > Primates > Pitheciidae > Cacajao > Cacajao melanocephalus. Next base: position 7,765 of record CAUYLG010017530.1, on the reverse strand, counting down.
TCAACCAAATTGTAGCAGTAGTGTTTGGTGGCTTAAAAATGATTTTTTGGTATGTTTTGAAAACCATGTCGGAGGTTTAAATTCATTTTTTTTGTACAGGAAATGTATTATTTTGGGATGTTGCTGTTTTATTTTCCACAAGGGGGCGACGGAATCCTTTCAGATAGCAGTGAATTTGGCCTGTGAGTGCCTTCTAGTCAAATAAAAAGGTTTTTACTGGAATCAAAAAGAAATGGAGAGAAAAAAGACTTTTTGACTTCAGGCCCAAAGCATGTTCTTGATTTAACTTCACTCTGCCATCAGAGAATGAAATGGTTTATTATATGCAGTTAGGTGCTGTGGAGGATTCTCTGATTCATTGAACATTCCCACATCATAAAACACTGTATCCAGCATAGAATCGTGCTCAACGAAGTAACATCAATCATCAATTTATAGAAATCTTCACAGAGATCCCTGTTTCATAAAATACAATTCGACTATTTTTGTCTTCAGCAATTTACTATATAAGAAATTACTGTAATAATACTGGAAAATATATATTAAATTTAAAAATGGGATAGTCATAATTGTCCTAGCTTAAATGAGATTTTAAAGCAAACAAATAGCACATATTTAACTTTAGATTACATTAAGCGAGGACAATTTCCTGCCTTGCTACTCAAATTGCGAGCTCCTCCCTAGACCTACTGAGTCAAAGTCTGCATTTTAACAAAATCCTTGGCTCATTAAAGTTTGAGAAACCTGCTTTCCTAGTACTTAAGTCTACAAGTTTGAGTGACTGCCTTTATGGTATGTGAGTAGCTGGCAGGCCCTCCCTCCCCTCAAGCAAGCCTTGCTTATCTAGCCCTATTTTCTCCATAGCTTAAAGGCACTGGGCTGGCTATTTACCTAAGAGGTTGCCTAAATGAGTGATTTATGGCCTCTGATAATATCTGCTCCACAAGTGAATGCTAAGGAGCTGAAATTTCTTTTTTTTTATTTCAATAGCATTTGGGGTAGGTGTGTTTTTTTGTTACGTGGATAAATTGTATAGTGATGAATTCTGAGATTTTAGTGCACTTGTCACCCAAGTAGTGTACATTGTACCTAATGTGCAGTTTTTTTATCCCTAGCTTCCCCTCCCAACTTTCCCCTTCTGAGTCTCTAAAGTCCATTATATCACTCTGTATGCCCTTGCATATCATAGCTTAGCTCCCCCTTATAAGTGAAAACATACAGATTTTGGTTTACTACTCCTATGTTACTTCAGTTAGAATAATGATGTTATATTGTAGGTTTAGTTTTGTATGCAATAAACAGAATTCATGTAAGTTTTTGTGGACTTGAATTTCTCCTTCCTTGAGATCAATTAAACAGCTCCATCCAAGTTTTTGCAAAAGACATTGTTTAGCTCCCTTTAATGGCTGAGTAGTATTCCATGGTATACATGGGGGGTGTGTGTGTGTACATATACATATACAAATACAGATATATGTATATATACCACATTTCTTTATCCACTCATTAATTGATGGGCACTTAGGTTGGTTCCACATCTTTACAGTTGCGCATGTGCTGCTATAAATATACCTGTGCAAGTGTCTTCCATATAACGACTTCATTTCCTTTGATTATATGTTAGTCCGTTCTCATGATGCTATGAAGAAATACCCAGGACTGGGTAATTTATAAAGAAAAGAGGTTTAATTGACTGACAGTTCCCCATGGCCGAGGAGTCCTCAGGAAACTTACAATCATGGTGGAAGGCACCTCTTCTCAGGGTGGCAGGAGGGAGAATGAGAGCCAAGTGAAGGGGGAAGCCCCTTATAAAACCATCAGATCTCATGAGAACTCACTCACAATCACGAGAACAGCATGAGGGAACCACACCCATAATCTAATCACCCCTCAAGGGGTCCTTCCTGTGACCTATGGGGATTATGGGAACTATAATTCAAGATGAGATTTGGGTGGGGGTACAGCCAAACTGTATTAGGGTAAATACCCAGTAGTGTGATTGCTGGATCAAATGGTAGATCTACTTTTAGCTCCTTAAGGAATCTTCATATGTTTTCCATAGAGGTTGTACTAATTTACATTCCAATCCGCAGTGTATGAACATTCCTTTTTCCCCACATCCATGCCAATATCTATTTTTTTTTTTTTTTGCTTTTTAATAATGGCCTTTTATACAGGGGTAAGGTGGTACCTTACTGTGGTTATAATTTACATTTCCCTGATGACTGGTGATGTTAAGCATTTTTTTCACATTTTTGTTGGCCATTTGTGTATCTTCTTTTGAGAACTGTCTACTCACGTCCTCTGCCTACTTCTTAATAAGATTACTTAGTTTTTTTCTTGCTGATTTGTTTGTGTTCCTTGTAGATTCTACATACTATTTCATTTGTCAGATATGTAGTTTGCAAATACTTCCATTCTGGGGTTGTCTGTTTGCTCTGCTGATTATTTATTTTGCAGTGCAGAAGCTTTTAGTTCAATTAGGTTCCATTTATTTATTTTTATTTTCATTGCATTTGCTTTTTGGATCTTAGTCGTAAATTCTTTGCCTAGCCCAATGTCTAAAAGAGTTTTTCTAATGTTGTCTTCTAGAATTTTTATTGTTTCAAGAAACTGGCAAGCTACATGTAGAGGAATGAAACTGAATCTCTATCTCTCACCTTATAGAAAAACCAACTCAAAATGGATCAAAGACTTAAAATATCAGCTTTTGGGTTTCTTGAATCATCTCATTTTCCTTACATTCAGACTCTTAGATTTTCGAACTCCAGGTATAGAACACTCACTCTACCTTCCCTTATCTCTTTCCTTTCACTCACTTGATCATTTTGTGTAGCATTAGAAGGGTCTTCACCATCTGTCAGCAAGCTTTTCCTCTAAACCTATCTCTTGAGATACTCTGCCTAAATAAAGTAAGGAGAAAGAAAAGGAAGGCTTTGCTTTTCTCATGCGGTGTTTTCAGTTTTCTAAATACTGGAATGAAATGCTTTTTACAGAATATATGTAATACTGAAATAGCTTAGCAAATTTAATTGAAGATGTTCTGATTTTTTTAAAGTATATATATTCACCTTAACAGAACAGGTTTTGATGCAGAAAGATAAAAACAACTGTTTAAATCTTCCTCTTCCCTTTCCTTCTTTTTCTCCTTTCCTAAAGAAAGATAAACAGTTTATGTCAGAGGTGTCCATTCTTTTGGCTGCCCTGGGCCGTGCTGGAAGAAGAAGAATTGTTTTGGGCCACACATAAAGTACACTAACACTAACAATAGCTGATGAGCTAAAAAAAAAAATCACAAAAAAATTATAATGTTTTAAGAAAGTTTATGAATTTGTGTTGGGCCGCATTCAAAGTTGTCCTGGGTCACAGGTTGAACCATCTTGATTTACAAACATAAATGATGGAAGAAAGAGCATGGTGATTCATACCAGTAGCATGATTAGCACTGGAATATACTTGCAAAAAGTGAAAAGCCTTCAATATGTTATATCTGGCAGAGTTTTTATTTGTTTTTCTAACTGTTTATCTGCAACTACAGATTAGTTGAAAAAATTGGGGTAAGAGATTAAAAGCTCTCCAAGGTAATTTTCTGGCCAACTCTTGGTGGCTGACAATATACTAAAACCTAAGAAACTGCACACTCAGATCAACCCGTGTGATTAGTAAAGCAATCAGAATTGTAAAACAAAATTCTTAATCCTTGAAAAAGAAATCCAGAAATATAAATGATGGATTATTTTATTCTAATATGAAGTCTAACAAACTTCAGTTCTTAATATATGTGAAAAGATATTGGGTACAACTAGAGATACAATATCAAGTATTGGGTAAAACTACACTTAAAAATAAGTGTTTTCTACACTTGATAATGATGAATGCATCAGAAGGGTATGCCCAACCAGCTTGGACTTCTGCTTGGACAGTGGTCTGGCTGGTCATGCCCCATGCCCAGATGAAAGGAAGGGAATCAAGGAGGACAGCAGGACTGAGGGTAGATAACAAACACATCCAGCTCTGCATTTGGCATTTCCCATGTGGATCAAGTAAACACCAGAGAAGTCAAGTGCTGGTGGAGTTTTCCGTGATGGAGTCAAATTCACCTTTTGTTTTTTTCCCAACATTGCATTATAAAAATTTTCAGACTGGGAACGGTGGCTCATGCCTGAATCCCAGCACTTTGGGAGGCTGAGGCAGGTGGATTGCCTGAGGTCAGGAGTTCAACACCAGCCAGGCCAGCATGGTGAAGCCCCGTTTTTACTGAAAATACAAAAATTAGCCAGGTGTGGTGGCATGCACCTGTAGTCCCAGCTACTTGGGAGGCTGAGGCAGGAGAGAATCACTTGAACCCGGGAGGCAGAGGTTGCAGTGAGCTGAGATTGCACCACTGCACTCCAGCCTGGGTGACAGAGTGAGACTCTGTACCAAAACAAAACAAAACAAAACAATTCAAACATACAGGAAAGTGGAAAGAGCTTCACAGTGAATACGTGCATGCCTACTTTCACAACTGGGCAGTTGCCACCTGGCTCCATCTGCTCCGTCCATCCCTCTTGCCGACCAGCAGTCCCAGCTATGGCCTCTTCCAGGCATTCGACTCCCTCCAGCTTCTGCCTGCCGTGCTCACCCTCCAGGGCCTCCACTCTGGGTAGCTGTTTTATATATTTTATTACATATTTTTTGGAGATGGAATTTTGCTCTTGTTGCCCAGGCTGGAGTGCAATAGCGTGTCTTAGCTCACTGCAACCTCTGCCTCCTGCATTCAAGTGATTCTCCTGTCTTAGCCTCCCGAGTAGCTGAGATTACAGGCGTCTGCCACCACACCCTGCTAATTTTTTTTTATTTTTTATTTTTTTTTTATTTTTAGTAGAGATGGGGTTTCACCACGTTGGCCAGGCTGGTCTTGAACTCCTGACCTCAGATGATCCACCCCCCTCAGGCTCCCAAAGTGCTGTGATTATTGGCGCGAGCCACCGTGCCCAGCCCTGTTTTATATTTTGTTAATAGCTGTTATGTCTACAGCAGAGTTGGAGCTACTTCACCACTACTGCAAGCAGAACTCTCCCTGATTATTTTAAAAAATTCTTCTCAAGAATGTTCTGAGAAGAGTTTTTTTAAACTTTTCTTGTAACAATGAAGAATCAGGACCTGGAATTCAGAAGTGAACATAGCAAGGTCTTGACTCATAAGCATGAGCCACGTTATTCTTCCCTAATCTGAGTCTTCACCTGAACTATTTCAATCTCTCAGTTACAGCTGAAGTTCATCATTACCCAGTCACGTCAGTTAGTAAAACCAGCCCAGCTTAAAACTTCAATGTCCATCTTGATGGAAATCTAATCTCTTCCATCTGCCCTGGGTGGGCTAGACTCCCTGGTGGGTGTGTGGGCAGGGGAGGCTTGGGCAGCTCCTCCTCACCTTCCAACCCAGCACCGAGATCCTAGGGCATGGTGGCGTTTTGCCATCGGGACACCTCTGCTCCCTCCCTCTTCCAGGCTGTGTCTCCCTCAGCGTTGGTGACAGAAAGAGAAACCACGGGGAGAGCCTAAGGCCTGTCCTCTGTAACAGACCACCCTCCCAGCCTTTCACTGCGGCTTACTCACCTCTTCGGAGGGGGAATTCCATCGAACGCCAGCCTTCTCACCTCCCCAGACAGGAAAGAAGGCTCAAGCCCAGCACTTTACTTCTCTGCTGTTTACTTGATCCATATGGAAAATGCCAAATGGAGGCAGAGTCAGGTGCGTTTGTTATCTTCCCTCAGGCCCTCTGTCCACTTCAGTTTCCTTCCTTTCAGCTGGGCATGGGGCCTGGCCAGCCAGACCACTGTCCAAGCAGAAGTCCAAGCCGGGTGGGGATGCCCTCATGATGCATACATCATTATTGAAAAAAGAACAGTGATAACTGGAGGTAAGTGGGGACAGCCCTCCAAAACATGAGAAGGTTGACTCTGGGTAAGTAATTGTAGCACATACCTCCCTTGCAATCATCCAGTAATTTTTATCTCAAGAGCAATCTCATTTCTTCACTTGTCAGCTTACAGGGAGCTGGGAGCTGCCACCATGTCGCTATAAAGTGTTACTGTACTTCCAAGGACACAGAAAGGAGCACCAGACTGTCGTCACTGTGATCACATGCTCAGAATAGAAAGGGAGTGGGACATTTTCTAGCTCAGGCTCACCGAAGATGAGCCGCAGGCAATGCCCAGAATCACCAGCTGAGTTCAAGGCCCCATGGCCTACCCAAGAAGGGTTGCTGTGTGGGGAACTGGCATGTTGCTCAGTCATTTTAAATGCTTGAGAACGTTGAAAACTTGGTTGTTTCTAATATATTAAAATATCAATTCCTTTCTTTTTTTTTTTTTTTGAGGTGGAGTTTCACTCTTGTTGCCCAGGCTGGAGTGCAATGGTGCGATCTCAGCTCATTGCAACCTCCACCTCCTGGGTTCAAGTGATTCCCCTGCCTCAGCCTCCTGAGAAGCTGGGATTACAGGTGTGCGCCACCATGCCTGGCTAATTTTAAAATACCAATTTCTTTAAACTTAAAACGAATGTGAAAGTGGAATCCTTCACTGTCAGCCCCCAGCCCCTCCCAGACTAGACCTTTGCAAGGCTAACTCCTTTCTGGCAAGAATATTTTAGTCCCCAGCACTATTCTAGCAGCAGGGGGTGCTCAATCTGCATGTTTTTTTTTTTCACAAATATTTAACATGGCTTAGCTCACCTGACTTACGTATTCTAAATTAGTAATTCTAACTTAGGTTTTTTCCAACAGGCTATCGTTATAGAAATATCCACTTTGAAAGTAAGCACGAGGTATTCAGTTTCTCTTTATGCACAGGAAATATCTACAGACTTTAAAGTTGTACTTATTACTGTTTTCAATAATAAGCTATTAATTTCAAGAAAATAATAAACTATTCAAATTAAAATATTCAGCAGCATCTCAGAGCTATGACTGTTCAGTTAAACAAAGAAAGTTTTTAATTGGGAGATTTTTTATTTTTTATTTTATTTTTGACATGCTCTTTTAAATTTATTTTTTAGTTTTATTTTTCCATAAGTTATTTGGGTACAGGTGGTATTTGGTTACATGAGTAAGTACTTTAGTGGTGATTTGTGAGGTTTTGGTGCACCCATCACCCGAGCAGTATACACTGCACCCTATTTGTAGTCTTTTATCCCTCGCCGCCTCCCACTCTTCCCTTCAAGTCCCCACAGTCCATTGTATCATTCTTACGCCTTTGTGTCCTCATAGCTTAGCTCTCACACATCAGTGAGAACATACGATGTTTGGTTTTCCATTCCTGAGTTACTTCACTTGGAATAATAGTCTCCAGTCTCATCCAGGTCACTGCAATGCTGTTAACTCATTCCTTTTTATGGCTGAGTAGTATTCTGTCATATATATATATATATATATATACACACACACACACACTACAGTTTCTTTATCCAGTAGTTGATTGATGGGCATTTGGATTGGTTCCAGGATTTTGCAATTGTGAATTATACTGCTATAAACATTCATGTGCAAGTATCTTTTTCAAATAATGACTTCTTTTCCTCTGGGAAGATACCTGGTAGTGGGATTGCTGGATCAAATGATAGTTCTACTTTTAGTTCTTTAAGGAATGTCCACACTGTTTTCCATAGTGGCTGTACTAGTTTACATTCCCACCAGCAGTGTAGACGTGTTCCCTGATCCACGCTAACATTTACTGTTTTTTGATTTTTTGATTATGGCCATTCTTTCAGGAGTTAAGTTGGTA
>CAUYLG010017528.1:0-47115 GCA_963573385.1 Cacajao melanocephalus | reverse complement strand
CATAATGAAGACTCTACATCAACTAATGGGCAAAACAGCCAGCTAGCATTAAATGGCAGTATCAAACTCACATATATCAATATTAATCCTAAATTTAAATGGACTAATGCCCCAATCAAAAGACACAGACAGGCAAATTGGTGTGGCTCCTCTGCTGGGAATCTCCCAGTTTGTGGTCCACAGAAATTCGTCTGAAATTGCGGCATCCACTCGCTCTCTGTGCTTTCACTGGGAGCTACAATCCTGAGCTGTTGTTAATCGTCCATCTTGGATCTCTCCGCCCGGTGATGAAGTTTTTTCTATTTCTTAGTTTTCCTTTGGCGGACGCCCCTTCCCCACAGGGCTGGACCTTCCCGGTTCAGCTGTGCTTACTGTGAAACTCTCAGTCCTCAGCGCTTCCAATTGCTGTTCTCCTTGTGGGGATGGGACCAGTCGAGCCAGACTCAAAGGGTACCCCATCCTGTATACTCTGCACCGAGAAGCACCGTGCTGGGGCGCCGGTAAAATAGCCATGCTGGCCACAAAAGTCGCGCTGGCAACCCATGTGGCTCCTCCACCGGGAATCTCCCAGTCTGTGGGCAACAAAAATTCGTCTGAAAATGCGGCATCCACTCGCTCTCCACGCTTTCACTGGGAGCTGCAATCCTGAGCTGTTGTTAATCGGCCATCTTGGATCTCTCTTTTTTTTTTTTTTTTTTTTTTTTTTTAGAGACAGAGTCTCACTCTGATACCCGGGCTGGAGTGCAGTGGCGTGATCTTGGCTCACTGCAACCTCCGCCTCCCAGGTTCAAGCAATTCTCTTACCTCAGCCTCCTGAGTAGCTGGGACTACAGGTGCACACAACCACACCTGGGTAATTTTTTTTTGTATTTTAGCAAAGACAGAGTTTCACCGTGTTGTCCAGACTGGTCTCAAACTCCTGAGCTCAGACAATCAGCCCACCTCAGCCTCACAAAGTGCTAGGATTACAGGCGTGAGCCACCATGCCTGGCCAGCTTTTTAGTTTTATTGGGTCTTATTTATTTATCTTTGTTTTTGTTACATTTGCTTTGGGGTCTTAGTCATAATTTTTTGCCTAGACCAATGTCCAGAAGGGTTTTTCCTAGGTTTTCTTCTAGAATTTTTATGGTTTCAGGTCTTAGATTTCAGTCATTCATCCATCTTAAGTTGATTTTTGTATATGGTGAGAGATAGGGATCCAGTTTCTTTTTTCTACATGTGCATATCCAGTTTTCCCAGCATCTTTTATTGAATAGGGTGTTTTTTCCCCCAGTTTATGTTTTTGTATGCTTTGTCAAAGATCATTTGTAAGTACTTGACTTTATTTCTGGGTTCTCTATTCTGTTCCATTGGTCTGATATCTATTTTTACACCAGTACCATGCTGTTTTAATTACTGTAGTCTTGTAGTATAATTTTAAGTCAGGTAATTGTGATGCCTCCAGATTTATTCTTTTTGCTGAGAATTGCTTTGGCTGTCCAGGCTCTTTTTTGGTTCCACATGAATTTTAGAATTGTTTCTTATGCTGTGAAAAACCATGTTGGTATTTTTATAGGAATTACATTGAATCTGTAGATTGCTTTGGGCAGTATGGTCATTCTTACAATACTGATTCTTCCAGTTAATGAGCATGGGATGTGTTTCCATTTGTTTGTATCATCTATGATTTCTTTCAGCAATGTTTTATAGTTCTTCTTGTAGAGATCTTTCATCTTTCTGGTTAAGTATATGCCTAGGTTTTTGTTTTGTTTTGTTGTTGTTTTGCAGCTATTTTAAAAGGGATTGAGTTCTTGATTTGATTCTTTGCATGGTCACCGTTGGTGTGTAGCAGTGCTATTAATTTGTGTACATTGATTTTGTAACCTGAGACTTTATTGAATTCATTTACCAAATCTAGGATTCTTTTGGAGGTTCTTTTAGGGTTTTCTAGGTGTACAATCGTATCATTGGCAAAGAGAGATAATTTGACCTTTTTATTTCCAATTTGGATGTCCTTTATTTCTTTCTCTTGCTGATTGCTCTGATTAGGACTTCCAGTACTATGCTGAATAGAAATGGTGAAAATGGGCATCCTTATCTTGTTCCATTTCTTGCAGGGAATGCTTCCTACTTTTCCCCATTCAGTATGATATTGGTTGTGGATTTGTCATATGTCCCTTCCTTTTATACTTAGATGGAACATACCTCAAAATAATAATGTGTAGAGTGTTTTTATTATAAAGGAATGCTGGATTTGATTGAATGCTTTTTCTCTGCCTATTGAGATGATCATATAGTTTTTATTTTTTATTTTTTATTTTTATTTTTTGAAAGAAAGAAAAAGAGAGGAAAGAAAGTGAGAGTGAAAGAAAGAAAGAAAAAGGATGTATGAGAGAAAGAAAGAGGAAGAAAAAGAGGGAGAGAGAACAGGATTCTTGTTCTACTGCCCAGGCTAGAATGCAGCCTCATGTATTTCTTATAGCAACAGAACAGCCAAATACAGAAAACTAGAAAACAGCATAGCTACCATTTTTGCCACTTACTAGGAGCTGGATGCTTTACTAAGGGTTTTATATCTTATTTCACTTTCACAGAACTATTTCATCAGTGTTATTACTGCCATTTTTCCAATGAAGAAACCAAGGCAGAAAGAGGGAGACTGGCCCACCCAAGGTTACACGGTAAGCAGTGGAGCCTGCATCTGAACCTAAGTGTAAGTGTATGGCTGACCAGAGTCTCCATAAGAGAGGAGAGGAAAGGATGTTCTGAGCAGGGTTACGGGTGATGTACTGCAGTTAAGCTGACGGTGCCTAGGGTGAGGGGCGAATCTAATAAAAAGAAAGTCAAGTTCAAGTTTGGAAGGAGGTTGAGTTAGGGTAGAATATATAGGAGGACTATATCATGAAAAGCCTCTCATGTAAATATCTTAAAAGTCTCCTTCATCAGAACACCGGAATATTTACTAAGGCCTAATACTGGCCAGGCCCCATTCTAGAGAGTATGGTATAAAGATGAAGTCACAGCCAGCCTTCCTTCCCCTGAGGAGCTTTCTCCACTATTTAAAGTTTTCTCCATGGATCTAGCTTTCCATATTCACATGGAAAAAGCCCTTGCCACCGTTGAAGTCCTCACTCAGCTACCTGTCCCCCAGAATTCCACAGTTTGTTCATATGTACCCTCGTCTTTGGTCAGACCACATCTTACAGCCTATAAGGTACCTTAATGTCTATTCAAAGTCATGTCCCTGGTCAGGCTTTACCTCTACACAAACCCCTCTCCCCACCAAGGATCAGCTCACATCCCACTACATAGTCATCCCTTCCACAAACATCTAGTGAGCATCCACTGGGTGCTAAGTTGTGAGAGACTTTGGGGACATGGCTTGGGCAAGTCACAGCTCCCAACCCTAGAATAGAAGCCAGTCACTATGGCTCTGGATTTGGCACTGGGTTTCATACACATGGCACCAAAAATACAATCAACAAAAGGAAAAATAAATTGGACTTCATCAAAATTAAAACTGTCTGTGTGTCAAAGGATACTATCAAGAGGGTGAAAAAAATCCACAGAATGAAGGCTGGGTGAGGTGGCTCAAGCCTACATCCCAGCAACACTTTAAGAGGCTGAGCTGGGAGAATCACTTGAGCCCAGGAGTTCAAGACCATCCTGGGCAATATAGTGAGATGTCATTTCTTGAAAAACAGACCAACAAACAAACAAACCCATAGAATGACAGAAAATATTTGGAAATCATATAAGGGTCTATTACACAGAATATATAAAGAATTCTTACAACTCAGCAAAACCACACACAATTCAATTTTAAAATGGGCAAAGGACTTGAATAGACATTTGTCCAAGGAAGATATACAAATGGCCAACAAGCACATGAAAACATCTTCAATGCCATTAGTCATTAGGGAAATGTAAATCAAAAGTACAGTGAAGCCAGGCACAGTGGTTCACACCTATAATCTCAATACATTGGGAGGCTTAAGCAGGCAGATCACTCAAGTCCAGGAGTTTGAGATCAGCCTGAGCAACATGGTGAGACCCTATCTCTACAAAAAAATACAAAAATTAGCCAGGCGTGGCAGTGCACGCCTATAGTCCCAGCTGCTCAGGAGGCTGAGGCAAAAGGATCACTTGAGCTCATGAGGCTGAGGTTGTAGTGAGCTATGAAGCCATGATTGCACACTGCACTCCAGCCTAAGCAACAGAGTGAGACCCTGTCTTAAAAATAAATATATACATACATACATAGATACATACATACAATGTGATAACACTTCACACTCAATAGGGTGGCTATAATTTTTTTTAAATAGAAAATAAATGTTGGTGAAGATGTGGAGACATTGGAACTCTCACACCTTGCTGGTGGGGGGAGGACACTAGCATGGCTGCTGTGAAAAACTGTTTGGCAGCTCCTCATTAAGTTAAACACAGAATCATCATATGATCCAGCAGTTGCATTCCTCAGTATATTCTCAGGAGAATTGAAAAGATACATCCACAGAAAGAAACTTATACACAAATATTCATAGAAGCTTTATTTCCAATAGCCAAAAGGTAGAAACAACCCAAATGTCTATCGGCTGATGAATGGTTAAACAAATGTGGTATAACCATACAATGGAATATTATTCTGCCATCAAAGGGAACAAAGTCTTGATACATGCTATGTGGATGAACCTTAAAAACATTATGCTAAGAGAAAAAAGCCAGATAAAAAGGGCCTCATATTATATGATTCCATTTATATGAAGTATACAAAATAGGCAAATTCACAGACAGAAGGCAGATTCATGGTTGCCAGGGACTGGGAGGAACAAAGAATGGGGAGTGACTGCTTACTGGGTACAAGGATTCCTTTGAAGTGATGAAAATGATCTTGAAATAGTGGGGACAGCTACACAGCATTGCGAATGTACTAAATGCCACTGAATTGGATACTTTAAATGGTTAAAATGGTAACTTTTATACTTTGTATATTTTACCACAATAAAAAAAAAAAACCCAGTCAGCATGAGATTCATACACCACAAATGAGCTATGTGATGACCAAGCCCAGGGATGGGCAGATTCATGAGGCCCTCCCTGACCACCAGCCCTTCGTCGTGTACGTGCACTATAATATATGCACATACTCATGTTTGTTTCCTCAACTAGATGACACATTTTTTAGACTCTGGGACCGTGGTGTGTATTTCTTCCTTTTTCTATGTCCCCTCACCATCTAACATGTTGCTGCAGATACAGGAAGCCCATAACATTTGAGTGGTAGATTCACTGCTTGCCAAATTGAACCTTGTGGGTCTGGATCAAATAGGCAACAAGGAGCCATTTGTTTCCCGAGGGACACAGGGACAATACGAGGCAGCACGTCTGAAGACAGATCCACTAAGTGTGAGCAGGGTGGGTTGGAAGGGGGAAGGTCTGAAGGCAAAAGACTCTTTTTTTCTTTTTTTGAAACAGAGTCTCACTCTTGTCACCCAGGCTGGAGTGCAGTGATGTGATCTCGGCTCACTGCAACCTCCGCCTCCCAGGTCCAAGCAATTCTCCTGCCTCAGCCTCCCAAGTAACAGGGATTACAGGTGCCCACCACCATGCCCAGCTCATTTTTATATTTTTAGTAGAGACGGGGTGTTACCATGTTGGCCAGACTGATCTCGACCTCCCAGGCTCAAGTAGTCTGCCTGTCTCGGCCTCCCAAAGTGCTGGGATTATAGGCATAAGCTACTGCGTCCTGCACAAAAGACTTTTAAAGAGGCCACTGCCATGTCTTAACATGAAGATCTTCAACCAATCTTCAACTGTAATTGATTAAGCAAGCCACAGCATGCCAACCCTTGAGCTAAGCCTCCCTGCACACAAACACCCAGGCCACTCTTTCCAGGGATGCCACCCTACCTGGTAATGGAGATGATTTCAGAGGACACGCAATGTTCATCTTCTTCTAACCTCTTCCTTTTGATTAAGGTAAGGCTAAGTCTCAATTTGATAGTACTGACTGTACCTCCCAAACACTTGCCTATATGAAAGAAAGCAGGCCTCAGGCTCATCACTTTTTGTAGGCGTCAAATCTAAAAACACTGTTTTGTTTTCATTTCTTTTTTTCTTACCATGGCCCTCCACTTAGATTGAGTGGTGTGGTTTTCGTTTATGGTAAGGACATAAACTTTCCCTTTTAAGTACGTTTTAGTTTTCCAAAAGTAATTCAATTCACAGAGAGATATTAAGTAAATAATGAATCAGTTGGCATGTAGATACATTTTTAAAATTCCGAAGGTAGCATGTATGCTTCTAAAGTTTCACAACCTCTGACCCCATCAAACAAATGTCACAGGAGTAGATAAGTTTATTTTATTTTATGTATGTATGTATGTATGTTTATGAGATGGAGTCTCGCTCTGTCACCCAGGCTGGAGTGCAGCGGTGCAATCTCGGCTCACTGCAACCTCTGCCTCCCGGGTTCAAGCGAGTCTCCTGCCTCAGCTTCCCGAGTAGCTGGAATTACAGGCACGCACCACCACACCTGGCAAATTTTTGTATTTTTAGTAGAGCTGGGGTTTCAGCATGTTAGCTAGGCGGGTCTCAAACTCCCAACCTGAGGTGATCCACCCACCTCGGCCTCCCAAAAGTGCTGGGATTACAGGCATGAGCCACTGCGCCTGGCCTGGAGTAGATAAGTTTAAAGCACCTGGGAGGAGGACAAGAATTAGGAGACAGAGAAGAATAGTGATCCAGGAAGCAATGTGACCCTCAGGACCCGTGTCACATCCACAGTGTTCAGAAGCGTGGAGCAGAACAAGGGAGAAGGCACCGGGATTGATGGGCAGGCATAACAAAAGGGCTGGGAAGGGCAGACTGAAGATACCTAGAAGGCGCTGGCCAGAAGACAGAGTGAAGTGGTGGGATAAGCCACACAACTAAGCAAACAACAGTGACTGCAGTCAACTTATGATCTCCATACTCATGTGGGCCCTAACTGTCTCTCCTTGCAATACTGGCTTGCTTGTGTCCCTGGTAAGTCAGTGATCAACAGCATTAGCCTCTCCCTTCTATGGCCTCCTTTCAATGGACTCATAAAGACAGTCAAGTCTTTCACCTCTTAGAGGAAGAAAAGCCTCCTTCAGCCCTTAGTCTTGCTTTCATTACCATCTTCACTCCCTCCCATCTTCTATCTTCATGTTTCACGAAACAGTAGTCTGCAGTCACTGAGAGTCCCTTCTCCCCTCCATTCACTCCTGCACTCTGGATTGTCATTCTATCTCCCCTATTAGGCTTTATCTAGTGTTTGAAAGGTCTAGAGTCCTCTAACTTGAGACATGAGGTTAAGCATATAAACAGAGGCCAATGCCTTGGAGGTTTAAAGAAGACTGGATTTTGTTTTGAGCTGGGCATAGAAAGGATCTCTCTGGCCACAATACAAAGAACTGGGGATGTTGCAATAGTTCAGGCAGGAAATGACAGTGGCCTAGACCAGGGTAACGCAAGTAGAGACCGTGGAAGTGATCAAGTTCTGTATATATCTTGAAGGTGGAACAAAAAGGATTTACCAATAGATTAAATGTAGGGTGTGGAAAAAGAGATGAAATTGTTAACAACCCCAAGTATTTTGGCCTGAACAACGAGAAGAATGGAGTTTTAGATGCTGGGATGTAGAATGGTGGGAGAGAACTTAAATGAGAATTCTGGAGGTAGGAGGCAGGCACAGGAGTCCAGAATTCTATTTTGAACATGTTACTTTTCAAGATACCACTCAAACAAGCAAGTAGAAATGTGGACTAGCAGGTGGATATAGGAGTCTGAAGTTCAAGCAAAAAGTCAAGGCTGGATATAAAAATTTGACATACATCAGTTGATGGATGGTATTTAAGGCTACAGTGCTAGAATGAATGATGATAGTGCAGAAAAGAAATCCAAGACTGAGCTTTAAAATATGCCAATGTTGTGTGATTAAGAAGATGGGGTAGAATTAGCAAACAAGACTAAAAAGGAGTAGCTGGTAAGATGGGAAGAACACCAGGAGAGTTTAGTATCATAGAAAATACTTAAAGAAAGCATTTGAAAGAACACATGACTCACTGTGTTAAATGCTACTAATAAGTCAAATGAAGATGAGGCTTGAGACTTGACCCCCTGATTTGGCAACATGGAGGTGGCTGGTGACCTTGACGAGAATGGTTTCAGCAGAATCATGGGGACAGAAATAGCTTGTGAACCATATGGCTCTTTGAACAGCTCTAGGTAAGGTATCAAAACTCTTGAGTTTCTAGTATTTATAATTTCCTTAAAATAAGCCAAGCTCAGAAAAATGCAAGAAATAAATAAAAGATCATCTAAATGTCATCTCTTAAAGTCTTCTCTGACTGCCAGAGGTAGAACATTCTGTTCCTGTATAGATCTTCTATTAACGTCTGGAAGGTTACCCTGTCTTTAACTATTTAGGAACTTACCCTTTCCCTTTCCCCTCCCCCACCCCGCAGCTGTATCACCAGGGCCAGGCCAAGTGCCTAGAACACAGAATACCATGTTTTTTAAAAAAAAATAATAGATGTGCCTTTGAAAGGGCAGCAGTGGTGCAGACAGAAACAATCTCACAAGCTTCTTCTTGATTCATTCATTCAACAAATCAGCTCCCTTCTATATGCCCATAATTCCTGTATAGCCATCAGTGTACTTAGAACACTATACTATAGTTTTCTGCTTATTTACTTGTATTTCATACTAGAGTTTGGACTTTCTGACAGTAAGGACTATAGGGCCTGGCACATAGTAGGTGTTCAATGATCATCTATTGAATGAATAGAACATAAGCTGTGGATTCTTTTCAATCAGATATTGTCAGCTGATCTTTCCCTGTTCATGTTACCTGGGTTAGACCCTTTTAAATCTAATAATCAAACATTTCGAATGGAGAGCAGAACCAGGGAGTAATGGGGTCATAAAGGATAGGACAGGAGATCTGGCATCAGAAGCCTGGCATCCACCTTCCAGCTTTACCTGTATGGGCCATGTGATGCTGGAGCAGTCACTTTACTTCTCCAGAGACCTCTAGCTTGCCATGTTTAAAGTGAGAATAATACCTGCGTCACAAGACAGTGGTTAGGACTAAATTAGAGAATCTCTGTGACAATACCTGCCTGTTAGCATTTATTATTTTGTTTTCTCAAGAGGAAGAACTTGCTATTGGCTTTTAGAGAGAACGGCGTCAGAGCTCCAGTAAAAAGAGACCAAGTACAGGAGTTGGAGACTAGCCTGGCCAACATGATGAAACCCTGTCTCTGCTAACAATACAAAAATTAGCCAGGTGTGGTGGCACACAGCTGTAGTCCCAGCTACCCAACAGGCTGAGGCAGGAGGATCGCCTGAACCCGGGAGGTGGAGGGTGCAGTAAGCCAAGATTGCACTATTGCACTACAGCCTGGGTGACAGAGTGAGACTCCATCTCAAAAAAAAAAAAAAGGGGGGACCAAGTATGACTCCCTTACTAACCAACCTAAGAGCTTATATGTTTTCATCCACAAATAGATTTATAGATTTATGTCCACTTTTATGACATCAATCGTCATCATAATATTTACTCCATGAACATGTATAAATTATCTGATCATCGTTTCTGGGTCAACCGTCACTTTTAACACTGTTCCTCTTAGTTCCATGGAAGCAGGGCCACAGTCTTGTCTTATTTCTTATTCAACATTTAACACAGGGCCTGATAGGTATGAGTCAATAGTTCTTCAACTTAAACCATATCATCTATTTTTAAGATTTATTTTTTGGGCAACCCACTGTAGCGGACCCTATGCATATAGATTAGGCTATAGGAATTCAAAGGAGTATAATATGGAGTGGTAGGTGCCAGAGAAAAATTCATGCAGAATTTGAGTCTTCAGGTGAGCCTTGAACCATGCAGTGAATTTGGGCAGAGTAAGAGGAAACACGCTGAAGGATGTTGAAGGACCAGGACTAGACCCAGCTAGATACAGCAGCATTTCCTTCAGTAGTGGGACATAAATGTTGAACAGTTGATGTGGAAATCAATCCACAGAGAGCCTTAAATAGCAACATCAGACACTTAAATGACATCTTATGGGGGTATAAGGCTCATTTCTGCTGTTATTTCTAAAGGAGGCTGAGGAGGTGGATTGAAATGAAAGCGCCCTCCACAAGGCTAGCCTTCCCTTCCTGGTCACCACCACAGCTGCACGAGGAAGAAAAGGGGCTGGAAAAAACAAGGGCGGAAGAGAGATGCCTGAAACTGCCTTTGCAAAAATTATGGCAGTAAAAGAAATGGTACCTAACCGACTCCATCATGCTTCTAACCTCCAAGCTGTTCATTCCTGGGCATAGGCCAAACTAACTTTGGGAGGAATTTATAGTTTAAATTTGAAACAAAGACGATAACAGCCCCTCCCCGAAACAAACCCCGCTTCCTTGCCAGGTGACCGGATTGCCTTTGTAAAACTAATAAATTAGCCACAAGATGAGAAATTATGGCTTAGGAGTCACGAAGCCAGAGGCCACAAGATTCCTAACCTCCCCAATTGCTCCCATAGATAACATTACTATTATAAAACCTAAGACTGGTGTTCAAGATATTTTTCAGACCCTTCATTCTGATGGATCAGGTGGCACCACCCAGACAGGTAAACTGGCTCATCTGGTCTGTAGCCCGCATCCAGGAATTGACTCACTGCAAGAGGGCAGCTTCAACTCCCTATGATTTCATCTCTGAACCAACCAATAACCATTCCCCATTCCCTAGGCCCCTGCCTGCCAAACTATCTCTTAAAAATCTCAGTCTCCAAATTTTCAGGGAGACTGATTTGAGTAATAAAACTCTGGTCTCCCATTTAGCTGGCTCTGAGTATATGAAACTTTATTGCAATTCCTCTGTCTTGATAAATCGGCCGTATCTGGGCAATGGGTAAAAAGAACCCATTGGGCAGCTACATGCTCGCTGCTTTCAGGGGGCAACAGCCACCGCACACCCAACACCACCACCACCCCTGCATACATATACATGCACACACACACACACACACACACACACACAATTGCTACAAACTCTTACCAGCACATCTTTGTCCAGCTATAATAGCAAAAATAACTAAGAATATCATATGACAGGGCCCTTTAATTCAACATTAAAATCCACCAAAGTCAACAGAGTTGTGTGGAAGCATGTGGGGCCCATAAAATCCACTGATGCTATAAAAATTGAAGAGAAACCAAAATATATCAAAGTCAGAATGCAGTTCATTCAACCAAGTTGCTACTAAATTTATGAGCAAATTCTCTACTCAAAGAGTATTAGCCAGATACTTGTTAAATATTTCCAATTCTCTTGCTAAATAAAATAAAACCAGTCACACCTAATCACATAATGTTTTTAGCATGAAAGGAACTATTACTAAAACATCTCCAAAACTCTTAACTTGTGAGTTGTGAATTCACACAAACTCAAAACAACAAAACACACACCTTTTTTAAGTTCAGTGATGCCAATTGCTATTGTTACTCTAACTGACATAGCATACAAAACTCCATTTTTGCACTATTAGAGTATTAACTTGAAATTTCAATTCAGAATTCTATACCTTAGAAACGAACTCATTGAGAATTTGTTTGATACGATGTAACAGTCCATAGGGCAGTTGTTTAAAATATTTGCTCCCCCACACACACACCCTACACACATACACACGCTTGAGATTTGCCATTACAGCCTCTTAAGATGGCATGGCGACTTTTCCTTTGCCACAGTGACTGTGAATTGGTACTCAGTCTCAGTTCAAGGAAATTAGCAAATGTCTTAGCAAATGATAAAGTCAGGAACATAACTATTCCTAGATCAGTGTTCCTTGGCATCTCAACTCCCTGATTCCCATTCCACCACTGTTGGAAAGGTGGGAGCCAAATCCAGACTCTCTGCTTCATATCAAATTAAAAGCTGGTATCAGCACCCCTTCTTCATTGCTAAAAATTGGAAGGGCAATTTTATCACGTGTAGGTTAATTAATCAGTTATCAAGGCCGCTACAGAAACCGTAAAGTTAATCCAAACTGAGAAGCTGGCTATAGTCATCTACAACAGGAGCTGTTGATCTGTTTGCAATCTCTATTTCAGAACTCCAGCACAGCAGTCTCTTGTTTCTTTCTAGGCTACACTCAAAAGCGCAGATGCTCAGCAACCACAAGACAAAGGCAGAAAGCGTGAGGTGCTTGGTAAGAATGTGACAGCTTACAGGACGACCATGAGCTAGTAAGCAGATATAAATGTCATTTCTGTTGCCATGACAGCTAACAATTGTAGCACTGTTCTAAGCACTTAAGAAACATTAAACTCTTTTTTTTTTTTTTTTGAGACAGGGTCTTGCTCTGTCACCCAGGATGGAGTGCAGTGGCACAATCACCACTGCAGCCTTGACCTCCTGGGCTCAAGCTGTCCTCCCGCCTCAGACTCCTGAGTAGCTTGGGACTACAGGTTCACACTACCACACCCTGCTAAGTTCTGTATTTTTTGTAAAGATGAGGTTTCACCATGTTGCCTAGACTGGGCTTGAACTCCTGGGCTCAAGTGATCTGCTCACCTCAGCCTCCTAAAGTGCTGGGATTACAGGTGTGACCCACCATGTCTGGCCACATTAAATTCTCTTAATCAATGGGGGTATTAAAGGCTGGAAACGAGAAGGAGAGGAGGTGGAGAGAGGTTGGTTAACAGATAAAAAATTACAGTAGATAGATGAAATGAGTGCTAGTGTTCTGTAGCTCTGTAGGGTGAATATGGTTAACTATAATTTATTATATATTTTCAAAAATCTAGAAGAGAAGATTTTGAATGTTCCCAAAACAAAGAAATGATAAATATTTGAGGTGATAAATATGCTTGATTTGCTCATTACACATTGTATACAGATATGGAAATACCATTCTATATCTCATATATGTGTACAATAAAAAAGGGAAAACCAAATGGAAAAATGGGCAATGGATTTGAAAAGGCACTTTATGAAAAAGGAAGCAGAAATAGCCAATAAACATACTAAAATATAATCTTATTAATAAATGATATGCAAATTTTTACTCTTAATCCTCAGAGAGAAAATCTCTAACTATATTCTATCATCATCCCCATTTTATACATGAGGAGTCTTTTTTTTTTTTTTTTTGATCCAGGGTCTCACTCTGTAACTCAGGCCGGAGTGCAGTAGTGCAGTCACGGCACACTACAGCCTTGACCTCCTGGGCTCAAGCGATCCTCCCACCTCAGCCTCCTGAATAGCTGGGACTTCAGGTGCATGCCACCACACCTGGCTAACTTTTGTATTTTTTTTTAAGAGACGGGGTTTCACCATGATGCCTAGGCTGGTCTCAAACTCCTGGGCTCAAGTGATCTGCCCACTTCAGCCTCCCAAAGTGCTAGGATTATAGTCACTGTGCCCAGCCTAGATGGGGATTCTGAGAGACAGAGTTTTAGTAATTTGCCCAAGGTCATTCAACTAGTACAAGCGGTGAATCCAGGATGCAAACCCAACACCTGAGCCCTTAAGCATTAGGCCTAATATTATTTGTGCTTTTTTGAGAAAAGTAATAGATGTCTCCTTGTTTAAGTCATCAGAATTGAATTGTTACTTTTGC
Source organism: Cacajao melanocephalus (assembly GCA_963573385.1). NCBI lineage: Eukaryota > Metazoa > Chordata > Mammalia > Primates > Pitheciidae > Cacajao > Cacajao melanocephalus. The sequence continues at coordinate 33,487 of CAUYLG010017528.1, read as the reverse complement.
CTTTGGCAAATATAATAGCAAAAACATCCACCATGACCTCGAAGGGAGGAAATAGACCAGATAATTGGATCTAGACCCAATCCCTTAAAAGCTGGGGAAGTATTAAAAGAGAATGCTGTAGCAATCCCTCCACAGCTACCAGCAGTTACTGGAAATTTGGGAACTGAAGAGAGACAGTTAATATTTAATATTTTGATAAACATTAACAAAACTTATTTTTCTATTTTTTGAGGTTAATAGAAAATTTGATATAGAATTATCTTAAACTATCATTCTTAGATATTTCTGCCTGATCAGGTTCTGGACTAATTCGCTTCTATTCTGTGAATAGCGTAGGGTTTTTTTCCTCCTTCATCTAATATTTATTTTAAAAATTCATTTTATCTTTTCTTCTTTTCTGTACTTCTATGGAGAAGAAAAGTCATTCAGCAGATACTGTGAGCCTCCCAGAGAAAATAACAAAATTGCCTCAGGTATAGTGGGATCTGAGAGTGTAAGACTATAAGAGCATGAAAGCTATCATTATTTATTAATTAAGCTAAATCACTCAAAAACTAACCCCAAATGTGCAAATTAAAAAGGCACATCAAAGAAAACCTCAAACATTTTCAATCTAATTTTCCTTTCTTTCCAAAACTAACTTGAAAAAGTGCTGTGCTCATGATTCTTAGCTACCAACTCAATATAACAATAAGATTGATTTTATATATTTAATAATATATTTAAATCAGTAGAGTAAAAAAATTTAAATCAATAAGATCTAGAGATGTGCAGAATCTTTCTCGCAAGGCTCTGATACTTTTTCTCTAAATAATTCAACGCAAGGCACCAATCAATAAAGAATTCTAAAGATTTTCCCCAAAGCAAATTGAAAACACTGGCTCATTATAGCTGATTCATACAGACATTCCCAAATTTCTTCTCCCTTGCAAGTCTTCATTTAAAAACTCCAGAAAAAGCTAAACACTTTGACTTGTTTCCTCAGCCTCTTTTTCAGGAGTCTGTTTTGGAATTCTATGAAGGACTTTTGCTCTCTTGAGCCAAGCGACAGATGCAGATCACCTTGCTCTCACTCACCTCTTCTTCTCTTGAACTGTATACATGATCCCTGGAGCTCTGGCAGCCACCTTGGGATCACAGGCAGGATTGCGGAAATGCTGGCTGAGACAAAGTTAAGCCTCTAAACATGTGCCAGCAGCCAACTACCTTGGAGGCAAGAGAATAGGGTCTGGAGGCAGGAAACCTAAAGCCAATTCATGCTGACTTCTGGAACTAAATCAAAAGGAAAACCACAACTTTCCACCCCTAAGTAACAAAAGGACGGGAGGTAGGCTACTCCCTTTGCAATCCCATCCCAACCTTTTTCTGCATGGCACATGAAAAATCAAAAATGTCTCTGATTGGTTGCAGAGGGTTACACTCTGCATTTTTTGCATAGGAGTGTAACTATATAACTTCACTTTAGCCTCTGATTGGTTGTTTCCCACAAGTATGCAAGTATACCCTATACTTGCATAGGGTATAACCTTTGTAACCTCACTTCAGCCTCTGATTGGTTGCTTTCTGCAACCAATCAAACTGATTGCAGGCCACTATTACTTGATAGGGTCTATATCAAGTAACCAATGGGAAACTCTAGAGGGTATTTAAACCCCAGAAAATTCTGTAAAGGGGCTCTTGAGCCCCTATGCTCCACCTGGTCCATACTGTACTTTCGTTTTCAATAAATCTCTGCTTTTGTTGCTTCATTCTTTCCTTCCTTTGTTTGTGCATTTTGTCCCATTCTTTGTTCAAGATGCCAAGAACCGGGACACCCTCCACTGGTAACACATCCAGACTTCCTGCTCAGTGAAAAAAATAAATCCCTGCTTGTTTAAACCACTATTGGTCAGGTATTCCATTACTTGCAGGAGAAAGCATTACAAACCAATGCATGCAGTCTCTAAAAGCTATCTTTTATTTTTTTTTTAAGCCGAAAAAGATTAAATGATCTAAAGAGAAATTTTCTTTATATATAAGGAAAAATTAAAAAAGACAAATAACCTTGACAAAGAAAAATAAAATGGGATCCATCACTGAACCCAATATTAAGGTTTACTATACAGCTATAGTAATAAAAACTGTGTGGCAATGGTACGGGGATAGATACAGTGATCAATGAAACAGACAGACAACTCAAAGGCAACCCACACAAATATGCTCAAATGGTTTTATAAAAGATTCAAAAGCAATTCAATGGAAGGACAGCCTTTAAAACAGATGGTGCTTGAGCAACTGGACATCCATAGGCTAAAAAAGTTCATCACAACCTATATCTCACAACTTATATAAAAATTAACTGAAAACTCTTTTAAGTTAATTAGGCTTTTAAGTTTTAACAGACTTTTTTTTTTTTTTTTTTTTTGAGACAGGGTCAAACACTGTCCCCCAGGATGGAATACAGTAGTGTGACCACAGCTTACTGCAGCCTCCACCTCTCAGGCCCAAGCCATCCTCCCACCTCAGCCTCCCAAGTAGTTGGGACCACAGGTGCACACCACCACACCAAGCTTTTTGCATTATTATTTTTGTAGAGTCAAAGTCTCCTTATGTTGCCCAGGCTGGTCTTGAACTCCTAGCCTCAAGCGATCCTCCCACCTCAGCCTCCCAAAATGCTGGGATTATAGGCATGAGCCATCATGCCCAGCAGATCACAGACTTAAATATAAAATGCAAAACTAAATAAATAAATCCTTTAGGGAAAAAAGCAACAACAGCAGCACAGGAGGCCAGGCGCAGTGGCTCACAACTGTAATCTTAGCACTGTGGGAGGCTGAGGCAGGTGAATCTCTTGAGCGCAGGAGTTTGAGACAAGCCTAGGCAACATGATGAAACCCTGTCTCTACAAAAAAACACACACAAAAAAACGATAGCCTATTGGGGGGCTGAGGCAGGAGGACTGCTTGAACCTGGGAGGTTGAAGCTGCAGTGAGCCAAGATTATGCCACTGCATTCCAGCTTGGGCAACAAAATGAGACCCTGTCTCAAAATAAACCACCACAGGAGACAATCTTCATGATACAGGGCTAGGCAGAGAGTCCTTAAACTTGACACCAAAAGCATAACTCAGAAAAGAAAAAAGTGATAGATTAGACCTTATCAAAATTAGAAACTTTTGCTCTACAAAAAAACACTGTTAACAGGATGAAAAGATAAGCCATAGACTGGGAGGAAATATGTGCAAACCACATCTCAAAGAACTAGTATCCAGTATGCATAAAGAATTCTCAAAACAGTGAAAAAAACAAAAACAAGGCTGGGCACAGTGGCTCTTGCCTGTAATCCCAACTACTTGGGAGGCTGAGGCATGAGAGTCACTTGAACCTGGGCGGCAGAGGTTGCAGTAAGCCAAGATCACACCACTGTACTCTAGCCTGGGCAACAGAGTGAGACTCTGTCTCAAAAAAAAAAAAAATTAAAATTAAAAAAAAAAAACTTAGTAAAAAACAATCCAGTTAGAAATGAGCAAAAGACATGAACAGACATTTCACTTAAGTGGATATACAGATGACAAATAAGCACATGAAAAGATATTCAATTCATTAACCATCAGAGAAATGCCAATTAAGCCCATAATGAGATATCACTACATACCTATCAGACAGCTAAAATAAAAATAGTGACAACACTAAATGCTGACCAGGGCACAAAGAAACTAGATCACTCATATATTGTTGTTGGGAATGTAAAATGGTAATTTGCTCTCAAAAATAGTTTGATAGTCTTGTTATAAAATTAAACATTTAAGTATCATATAACACGCAATTGCACTCTTGGGCCCTTATCCTAGAGAAATGAAAATGTATGCTCACACAAAAACCTATACATACATGTTCACAGCAGCTTTATTCATAATAGCTAAAAACTAGAAATAGTCCCAATGACCTTCAAAAGGCAAATGTAAAGCAACTGTGATACATATATGAACTACTACTCAGTAGTAAAAATGAATGAACAGTTGATACACGCAACAACGTCGATAAATCCCCAGAGACTTACACCAAGTGGAAAAAACAAATTCCAAAAGGCACATACTTTATGATTCCATTCACGTAACATTTTGAAATAGCAAAATTTTAGAAATGGAAAACAGATTCATTGTTGCCAGGGGTTAGGAATGGTAGGATCCAGGGAGTTGGTAGAAGGGAGGGAGGTGTGGTTATAAAAGGGCAACGTGGGAGGTGTGGTTATAAAGGGCAACGTGAGGAATCCCTGTGGTGATAAAACTCTTCCGTACCTTTACTGTGGTGGTAGCCACAAAAACCTATACATGTGATGAAATGTATAGACTAAATACACACATACTAACATAAAAATGAATACAAGTAAAGCTGGGAAAATCTGAATGAGATCAGTGGAGTATATCAATGTCAAGATACTGATTGTTATGTTATACTACAGCTTTGAAAAATGAGCTGGGCACAGTGGCTCACACCTGTGATTCTCAACACTTCCAGGGGCCGAGGCAGACAGATCACTTGAGCCCAAGAGTTCGAGACCAGCCTGGGCAACATAAGCAAGACCCTCCCCCCAACTCTGGAAAAAATAATTTTTACAAGTTAGCCAGACATCATGGTGTGCACCTGCAGTCCTGGCTACTCAAGGGGCTAAGGCAGGAGGATCGATTAATCCAGGGAGGTTGAGGGTGCAGTGAACTATGATTATGCCACTGCACTCCAGCCTGGGTGACAGAGCAAGACCCTATCTTAAAAACAAAAAGAAAAGAAAAATGTTACTATTGGGGTAAATGGAATGAGGGGTAAACAGGATCTCTCTGTATTCTTTCTTAAGTGAATCTACATGTATGTTCATTTACAATGATCTCAATAAAAACTTCAATTTAAAACAAAGGAAAGAGAAGGTCCACTTTCCTTGGTCACTAGGAGAGGCTCTACTGACGTGCCTTTTATAAAGTTTAGATCTGAAAACAGCTGAGCAACAAATGACTAAACTCTAACCGAAATGATATGGAAATAGACCTGTAAATGTTTAAATAAACACCTCTGCTTGAATCTGACAGAACAGTAAGTTTCAATTACCAAATTCACGCGAAGAAGAAAAGGTAGTCTAAATTACAGTTAAACCATGCAACTGACCTAATCCCTCCAATCCCCGAAAAAAATCTAGTGGTTTTGACCATTCCGTCCTTTGGGATTTCAAACACATCATTAGGAAAGCAAAGAGTCCGTTTAGCCTTCAGCTGGTCAAGCTGGTCACTTTGCCACACTGGAGTTGCCAGGTAGAATTTGAGCACCCAGGGGCCTGGGCAACAGGGGTGTAAAAATACCCACCCCTCAATTCCCTTTGCTTTAGGGAATTCCCCCCTCTGCAAGAAGTTGGCTCTGCCCTTTCTGCAACTGTAGAAACAGAATAAACTCCCCCAAGGAAATGGCCTAAGAAATCCCTTTACATTTGTACCATTAGCATAGCTGCAATCCCACTGTGGGGAGAATGGTCTCCTTAGAAGTCCTGACTGATGAATACGCATAGACAAACCTGCTGCTTCCAGAAAAACCCAAACTGGATGCCAATAAGAGAGAGAAAAATACCCCTCAGCATGGCACAAGAGGCCACAGAGGGGCTTTGAGTCACAATTTAGATAGGGACATCTTCATGCTGCCCTGGCTGCTTTGTATAAACCATGTATCCTGAGAAGCTTATCTCCTATTTAAGCCACAAAAGCAAATGACTTTCTTCCCCCTTTATATTCACTATTGCTAAAATAAAAGCTGTTTTGTTCCTTTAGCAGCAGTGGAAGACATAAACAGGAAACTAATTCCAGAGATAATTCCCCCAAACTGTGTTTATTCCCATCTATGTTTTAATCATGGCTGCTGCAGGTAGAGGCGGCAACAGACAACCACCTATTAAGGACCCGCTTTGTGTAAGGAAGGCACTGAGAACATGAAGGGCAACCCAAAGAGCCACCAATCACAGTTTCTTAGTCAGCTGAGGACTGCCACGATCACACATAAGGAACACAAAACACAACACAGGAAATAAGGCAGTAAATGGGCAATATGAGCATGCAAGGTTATGTACACAGATGGTTCTTGCTGAGAAGATTGGGGAAGGCTTTAATGAGGAGGGGGATTACAGCCAAGTTTTGAGGGAAGCTCAGGATCTAGATGGGAAGAGGAAGAGGCAGAAGGATGCTACTGAGGGAATAAAACCTTTTGGGTCAATGTGGAACCTTTTGGAAATCCTAACATGGGAAAGGGTCAACATGGGTACTTCAACTATATCAGGAGGCTGTGTTCAAAGTATCCGTTAGCTGTTCAACCACATTCCAATACTGCTGGCAAGTTCAACAGAAACTAGGAAGAAACCACCAGAAGGAGAGATGAGGTGACTCGTGGTCACAAGGTCCTCCCCACACGGGACTAAAGGGCAAACACTCAGCAACTCAGAGGAGAGATTAGGTGACTCATAGTCACAAGCCCTCTCCCCACACGGGTCTAGGGGACAGACACTCAGCAACTCAGAATTACTCGGGGATATAAGCCCAGGCAGCCCTGGCCAGCAATGGTAAGCCTCTTGGGCTCCCTTCCACCCTTCCATGCTGTGGAAGCTTTTACTTTCGCTTGCTCAATAAACGGCATTGCTGCTCACTCTCTAGGTCCGCGAATGCTTGTTTGGAGCTGGAACACTCACGGTGGGGGTAAGGCTCTCTGCTCGATTCTTTGAGCAAAGGAAGTCAAGAACCAGAGCATGGAGCCCAAGCAGCAAATCCAGTTACACTGCTATCAGGCAAGGGGACAAATAAACTAATAATTTAGTGGAAAAGTCCAAAATATACCCAAAGGACAAAGTGTGAACATGCTGGATTAACTGGAGTATTAGGCTTATTTTCCATTATCGAAAAGAAGATAGTTTAGAGAGAACAGTATTCTTGGAATCTTTTGCAATGATGACATACTCATGTGTTACTTGTATAATTTAAAAACACAAAGAAATTGTAATAAAAGAGATACTACTAAGTCTGACAATACCAGACTCACAGGTATTGTCTGTGGCTGGTGTGGCAAAGTTTGTTGGCCATTATTATTATTATATATATTTTTCTGAGACGGTGTCTCGCCATGTCGGTGAGGCTGGCGTGCAATGGCACAATCTTGGGTCACTGCAACCTCTGCCTCCCGGGTTCCAGCAATTCTCCTGCCTCAGCCTCCCGAGTAGCTAGGATTACAGGTACGTACCACCACGTCCAGCTAACATTTTGTATCATTAGTAGAGACAGGGTTTCACCATGTTGGCCAGGCTGGTCTCGAACTCCTGACCTCATGATCTGCCTGCCTTGGCCTCCCAAAGTGCTGAGATTACAGGCGTGAGCCACTGCGCCTGGCCTGTTGGCCATTATTAACAGTACTATTGAACCTTCTTTTCCTTTTCCCACCTCGAAAAGTAGATGGTGAAAAAAAATCAAGGTAATTTCCCAGCATTCCTTATAGCAAAGGATGGCTATGTACACTAATTTTAGCAAGTAAGATGGAAGGAGGGAATTTATTGGGGGGGCTCCTGGAAAACATTTTGTTTTCTGATATAAGAAGAGCTGTTTTCCCTCCCTCTCCTTCCTGCTTGTCTTGAACATGTTTACATGTAGTTGTGATGACTGGAACTGAGCCAACGATTTTGCCACTATGAGGTCACAAGCTGAAGAAAGAAAAGCCAACATTCTGAAGATGGCAGAATGCAGAGATAAAAAGAGCCTGAGTTCTTTATGACACTTATCAGTTACTGCCTAAACCTGCAACTGTCACACCTCTAAACTTCTTATGATATGAGAAAATTAATTTGGCTTAAACCATCGTTAGGTATTCTGTAACTTATTTTATTTTATTTTTAGAGATGGAGTCTCGCTTTTGTCACCCAGGCTGGAGTGCAATGGCACGATCTCGGCCCACTGCAACCTCTACCTCCTGGCTTCAAGCGATTCTCCTGCCTCAGTCTCCCGAATAGCTGGGACTAAAGGCAGATGCCACCATGCCCGGCTAATTTTTGTGTTTTTAGTAGAGACAAGGTTTCACCGTGTTGGCCAAGCTGGTCTCAAACTCCTGATCTCAGGTGATCCACCCGCCTGGGCCTCCCACAGTGCTGGGATTACAGGCGTGAGCCACCGCACCTGGCCACTGTGACTTATACTCAAATGTACCCTAGGTGACAGAGCTATGAAGTTCAGTACAGAATGCACAGTGACCAAAATTAGGTGTTTGAATCCTACATAGGCAAAGAGACTCTAATTTCTGAACTTCAAATGAACATTTTGGAATAGCAATGGAATATATTATTTCCACAGTATGGATGGCAGCTTCAATAAGAGGCCCAATCTGAAATAATGTAATTTCAAGGATATTTTAATAGTCACTGGGAACAAAGTGACAGAAATCTTTAAATCAAAACTATCCTGTGATCTGGCATGGTAGACATCAATTGTTTTGTTTGCCCAGCAATCCCATACCACCAAAACTGGATTATTTGTCTTTTTATTATTGAATTTTGAGAGTTCTTTATATATTCTGAATCTAGTCCCTTATCAGATAATATGCTTTATAAATATTTCCTCCCACACTGTGGTCTGCATTTTCACTTTTTTGATAGTGTCTTTTGAAGCACACTTTGGCTATTTATTGCAATATTATTCAATAATAACAAAAGACTGGAAATAATATAGCTGTACATCAAAAGGGGATGGGTTGAATAAACTGTTGTAAGTCTACACAATGGAGTACTATGTAATCGTAAAAAGAAATGAGGAAGAGCCTTATATACCACTATGAAGTGATATCCAAGATATACTGTTAAAATGAAAAAAGGAAGGTTTAAGACAATGTATAGAGTATGCTAGTATTTTTTTAATAAAAGGGGAACATGTGAATATATTTAACAATTTACTGTTTTAAAAATCTAGAAATAAAAAGAAAGAAGAGAAGGAGGAAGAGAAAGAGGATAACCCCAAACTAAATAGAGTTTGTTTTTTTTTTCTCTTTAAGTTATTACGGAGAGAGGGAGAGAATAAGATTGAAGAGACAGGGATAAAACCTAGACCTCTCTGAAAGTAACTTACTTTGCAAATTTGACTTTGAAACCATACAAATGCTTTTTTAAAGTTCAGAGTCAAAAGCACAATGAAACAAATGAACCTAACTGGATACTGAACTGGTGACTTAACCATATTGACAGCAGTAATTTAAATGAAATTAAAACCAAGTAATTTGACAGTGCGTTCCTGGTGGGATATACCCTCGCAACAGAAATAGCTACAAAGAAATCTTAAACTATTTTCAAAACTCAAATTGTTAATAATAATTATTAATACAACATTATTATATGGTCGTACATTTTTATTTATGTTAGGATAAGTAATTAATGTACTTATGAAGCAAGATTTCATGTAAATATATAAAATCAAAGAAGTTAAATAAAAACCCTATACTCCTTAGTTTGCATTGGAAATAATAGTTTTTGAACACATGTTATATTTTATCCTTAAATATATGTACATATTTTTTAGCCTTGCTTTAAGAGAATGAAAATGCAAGCCATAGGCTGGAACTAAATATTTACAGACCGTACATTCAATAACGGATTTGCATCCAACTTGTAACCAGAATATATTAAAAATCACCTTCAAAACTCAGCAGTAAGGAAATAACACAATTAAAAATGAGTAGAAGACATTTCACCAAAGGGGATATACAGATGGCAAATAAGCACATAAAAAGATATTCAACATCATAGCCATTAGGGAAATAAAAATTAAAATCAAGAAGAGATACCAGGCTGAGCAGAGTGGCTCAGGCCTGTAATCCCAGCACTTTGGGAGGCCAAGGTGGGTGGATCACCTGAGGTCAGGAGTTCAAGACCAGCCTGGCCAACATGGTAAAACCCTGTCTCTAAGAAAAATGCAAAAATTAGCCAAGCATGGTGGCACATGCCTGTAATCCCAGCTACTCAGGAGGCTGAGGCAGAAGAATCACTTGAACCCGGGAGGCAGAGGTTGCAGTCAGCCAAAAACACCACTGCATTCCAGCCTGGGTGACAGAGAGAGACTCTGTCTAAAAAAAAAAAAAAAAAAGAGAGAGAGAAAAAAAAAAGAGGAAATATCACTGTATACCTATTAAAATGGCTAAAGTCTGAAACACTGGCAATACCAATTGCTCACAAGGATTTGTAATAACAGAAATTCTCAATCATTGCTGGTGGGAATACAAAATGATAATCTCTTATAAACACACACCTACCATATGGCCAGTTACAAATTACATGAAAGTAAGCATCTTGCCATTCACAGGGAAGCAATGACCATTTTGCTATAATTTTCAACTCCTTATACATGCAAACAAAGCTTTCCTTGTTTAACAAGTATCGAAAAGGCCAGAAAGCTTCTCATTCCAGTTGAAAATGAAATTAATAGATGCTGATTTCAAGTTTGACCCAGAATTATTTATGTGAGAAAATACAAACACAGATTTCAGAGTAGAGAGGTACATTTAATTATTTATTTTTAGCTTTTAAAAAATAAGACTCTTATGTACATACAGGTATATAAAGAAATCAAGATTATAATTTTGTAACTACCTATCTTTAAGCCCAATCATGTCAGTCAGTAAAAGAACTTAATTTTTCAGTCTTGTATAAAATTGTATCTTAGGTTATATTTTTACTTATAATGCTTTGTCATATGGTTTTAGTAGCTTTATTATGTAACATTGTCAATACATTCTCATGCTGTAAACAGCATTAATTACAATGAGTTTACAACCTTTATTTAAATTGAATCATCTTACCCTACTTTTTGAAAAAGTCAATTCCATCTTAGATATAAACAGAAATAATCTTGAATTCTTTAACATGTTTATCTTATGCTGACTGAAGAGTTTTTTTTAAATGTATGAAAATGAAACAGAGGTAAGCTAGACTGCCTGTTTTGTTTTGTTTTTTCTTCCTCAAAAAAGCTGGTGAAAAGTTCTTTTCAGTTTTAAATATGGGAGAAAACTACTCTTGTTCATACCATATACCATATATCCTTCCTCAGTAGTACCCTCTGTAATAGAAGCTATACAGAACTTTTAGGCCTACTTAGATAAGGTAAAAAGAAAAAATAAATCAAGTAGGAAATTTTACCACAAGACAACCTGAAGTTTCCTCTACTACATTCACACTTGCTTTACGGTTGATACCCTTTGTGAGAAATGGAAAGAGTAGGTAAATAAGTTGGCTGAAATCCAGAGATACGCAGAAAACTACCACTCTTTACTTTAAAAAGACAATTATTATTGTATTAGTATATCCACAATATTGTCATTCCAGTTGAAAATGAAATTGGTATGTGCTTATTTCAAGTTTAACCCAGAATTATTTATGGGAATTTATTTATTTCACATAAATTGGGAACTGGCCATATGGCAGGTATGTGTTTAACTTTATAAGAAATTACCATTTTGCATTCCTACCAAAAATGAGTGAGAATCCCTGTTATTCCAAATCCTTTTAAGTAATTGCTATTGTGTTTTGGATTTGAGCCATTTTAACAGGTATACAGTGGTATCTCATCTTGATTTTAATTTTTATTTCCCTAATAGCTATGATGTCGAACATCTTTTTGTGTAATTATTTATTTATTATCACAGATTGTGCTAATGTACCATGGGCTATAGATATAGTTTTTATGTAGGAATTCTCTAAGACCTGAAAATCATTTCAAAGACTCTTCAGGATAAAAAGATTGAGATTTGAGGTGATGAAAATGTTTTGAAACTAGTTAGAGGTGATAGCTGCACAATGGTGTGAATGTACTAAGTTCCACTGAATTTTATACTTTCAAATAGTGATTAATTTCATGTTATGTGAAATTTACCTCAAAAAATTTTAAAAAGTATATTGAGAAAGGCTGACTAGGCTGCCTAAAGGGTGAGAGATGAGATCTGACCTTCAAAGAAGCTGAAGATCTGAATTTAAATAAGAATTGCCCAGTCTGGACAATATAGTGAGACACTATCTCTACAAATAATAATTTTAAAAATTAGCTGGGAATGGTGGCGCATGCCTGTAGTCCCAGTTACTGGGGCAACGGAAGTGGGAGGATGTCTTGAGCCTGGGAGGTTGAGGTTGCATGCAGTGAACTGTGAGCTGTGATCATACCACTGCACTTTAGCCTGGGAGAAATAGCAAGACTGTATCTCAAAAAAAAAAAAAAAAAAAAAAATTGATGGAGGTGTCTCAAATGAGAGTGTTTTCCAAACGCTAATGGCACAACCACAGTAACAGGCACATAGTGCAGGCCAATTCACATACACACACAAGCACACACAGGAATGACAAACAAGTCCGTGAAACAATTAACTCTTCGCAAGTATAATACACTCTAATTCTTTACGCTATCCCACTCATTTCTTTTTCTTTATTTTTTCCTTTAAAAGGAAAAAAAAAGGGCAGGGTGCGGTGGCTCACGCCTGTAATCCCAGCACTTTGGGAAGCTGAGGCAGGCGGATCACCTGAGATCAGGAGTTTGAGACCAGCCTGACCAACATGGAGAAACCTCGGCCCTACTAAAAATACAAAATTAGCCGGGCATGGTGGCAGGTGCCTGTAATCCCAGCTACATGGAAGACTGAGGCAGGAGAATCGTTTGAACCAGGGAGGCGGAGGTTGCAGTGAGCCAAGATCTTGCCATTGCACACCAGCCTGGGCAACAAGAGTGAAACTCTGTCTAAAAAAAAAAATGCTGGTCATGATTCATTAAATTCTTATTTTATTTCTTTTTTTTTATTGCTGTCAATTCAAATATGTTTTCTTTCTTCTTAAGGAGGACTTTGCTTCACTGCAAATTAGATGATGGGCTATTTACAGCAAACCCTCCTAAGATGGTGGCAAGTTAGCTTCATTAAAAGCAAAAAGAGCGACCACGCCTATAATCCCAGCACTTTGGGAGGCTAAGGCGGGTGAATCACCTGAGGTCAGGCGTTCGAGACCAGCCTGACCAACATGATAAAACTTCATCTCTACTAAAAATACAAAAATTAGCCAGGCATGGTGGCGGGCACCTGTAGTCGCAGCTACTTGAGAGGCTAAAGCAGGAGAAAATCGCCTGAACCTGGGAGGCAGAGCTTGCAGTGAGCCGAGATCACACCATTGCACTCCAGCCTGGGTGACAGAGCAAGACTCTATCTCAAAAAAAAAAAGCATAAAGAACAAGCTCCTCATCATTCATTAGAGACATTCAGGATCAGGATGGTCTACACAACCATCTGTCCAAAATACTGTAGAAAGGATTTTTGGCTTTGGCTGGAAATGTCCCTTTTGATTTTAATATTCTCATTTTGACAATATGCCCAAGATTTTCTTGCTCAATACAAGTTCAGCATGGAAATTGTTGGAAAAAAGATATAGTGTATCTGGAATTTAGTTGTGATCTTTCCCAAAGGTTTTCAACTCATATCAAAATAATTTTAATATCCTCAGAGTTACAAATGTTCATATTTTAGAAGGCACAATATTTCTTGTATTTCAGGAGATAAATATACGTCGCATATCACCTTAGCTGCGGACAGAAATCCATCTATTGCTTATGACTGACCACTGGCAGCTAAGTAAGGGGGCACATAAGTTCCTTTTCAATTTCCATGGAAAAGCAATAAAAGTTAGCTGTGTTATAATTTTGAGTCCAAACAGCCAAGTAATTATGCTATCTACAGGACGCCAAGGTTTTTCACTTGGTAATTTAATTCAGCAAGTGGCGGGGAAGGGGAGATGAAAAGGCCAGATACAGCTTTACTTACTTTCTGACCATTCTATGCCAGAGAACATCCAATATTTTAACTAAGTACAAGTTTTTAAAATATTAATTTTTGGGCAACACATAGTACATTTAGTACCAAGGCTAGAGTAACAATTTTCTAAATGCAGCCACCTAATTTTGGCACATACTAGGATACTCAATAAATACTGACTTGTTGAATGACAGTCCAAGGTATCTAATAAGTATATGTCATTCTCTACTACACACGCGCACACACACACACCCCCATTGTTCTCAGGCATAAAGGAAATAAATGTTCTAAATACTCATGAGTCTAGAAATAGACCCACATGTAGATGGATGCTTGATTTTTGACAAAGGTGGCTCTGCAGAGACATGGAGAAAGAGTAATCTTTTCCAAAAATTATTCATCAAAAACATCATTAAGAGAGGGCAAAGTCCAACTACAAACAAGAAGATATCCAAAATTTATATAGAACTTCCACAAATCACTAAGAAATAGGCAGACAACCCAGTAAAAATTAGACAAGCGATAAGTAGGTACTACACAAAAAAGTAGTGACCAATAAATGGTCATACAAATAAAGCCAGGTGCAGTGGGTCACGTCTGTAATCCCAGCACTTTGGCAGGCTAAAGTGGGCAGATCGCTTGAGGTCAGGAGTTCAAGACCAGCCTGGCCAACATGGTGAAACCCCATCTCTACTAAAAATAAAAAAAAAAAAATTAACCCGGCATGGTGGCACATACCTGTAATCCAAGCTACTTGGAAGGCTGAGGCAGGAGAACTGCCTGAAACCGGGAGGGGGAGGTTGCAGTGAGCCGAGATCACGCCACTGCACTCCAGCCTGGGCAACAAAGTGAGACCCCATCTTAATAAAAAAAAAAAAAAAAAAAAAAAGCAATGACCAATAAATGGTCATACAAATTACCAACAAATGTCTAAAACATGCTCAATTTCATTAGAAATCAGGAAGTGCAGATTATAAGTACAAAGAGTTACTATTGCTATACCCACCAACCAAAATATCCAAAAAATTGAAAAGACTAACAATACTAAGTGTTAGAATGTGAAGCAACAGGAACAGAAAATGCTGGTGGGAATTTAAGTAGTATAATCACTTTGACAGCAAGCTGAACATATGAATACTGTGTGATCTAGCAATCCTACCAAAAGACACAAACAAAAATAGTCACAGTAAAACTATTCTTAACAACCCTAAACAAGCCAAATATTTATCAAGACTAAAATGTATATATAAATGTTGTGAAAATCATACAATGCAATACTACAGAGTAATAAAAATGTACAAACCACCTCTACAGACAGCCACATGGACAAATCTAATGAATATAATGTTGAGCTAAAAAAGCCAGTCATAAAAGAATAAACACCAAATATTTCCATTGAAAAAAGGTTCAAAGGCAAGCAAAGCCTAATTACAGTGATAGGAGCCAGGACAGTGGTTACATTTGGAGAGTAGGGAAGGTATAATGAACAGAAAGTGTATAGGTAGAGTAGTCACATAAAATACAAGATGCTCAGTTAAATTTGGTAAACAACAAATAATCCTTTCGCATAAATAGGTTCCATGCAATATTTGAGATGAGTATTTTTATTTGCTAAATCTGGCAACCCCAGTCAAGGGGGGGTATTTTTGGAGAACTGGTAATATTTTATTTATTTATTTAGAGACAGGGTCTGGCTCTGTTGCCCAGGCTAGAGTACAGTGGTGCAATCGTGGCTCACTGCAGCCTCGACCTCCCAGGCTCAAGTGACTCTCCCACCTCAGCCTCCAGAGTAGCTGGGACTACAGGCATGTGCCACCACACTTGTCTAATTTTTTCAATTTTTTTGTAGAGATGAGGTCTTACTATATTGCCCGTTCTGGTCCTGAACGCCTGTGCTCAAGGGATCCTCCCACCTCCGTCTCCCAAAGTGCTGAGATTACAGGTGTGAGCCACTGTGCCCAGCCCCCATATTTAACTTCTTGATGTTCATTTTGTGATCATCCATTGTGCCTCTTTCTGCATATGTGTTGTACTTCACCATTTTAAAAGTGTTTCCAAAAGCAGAAATACACTCAGAACCTTGCAGATTTAAAAATAACCCATCCAACCACTGTTTTTCCTTCTCATCCTTAATCACTGCACGTGAGAGCTATGATACTTCTGCAGGAGGTGGGGATTGGTAATCAGAAGTGTTGCTGGGCAAAAAGCTGTAGGCTTTACTATAATTTTTTTTATTAAAATTACTTTTACACAACATGCTTCTTTACTTCTGGAATCTGTTTTTATACCCCGTCTCTCAGGGGTGTTTCTTATTTGCGTGGCTGGCTTATACTCACCAAAGGGCAATGCGATGCTGGAAGGCCAACCTCTACCACATCAACCAACAAATGCACAAATCAGTTCAAAGTTGGACTCACCAGATGTGTGGGGGTGAGAATTCAATGGCCTGAAGCTACAAAGAAAAGTGGTACTTTAGGGCCAACAACTTAGCTGCAGACATTGTTCGGGAACTATAAAGCCAAAAACTTCAATCTGCTGTCTGCTTGCTAAAGTTATCAAAGGTTTACACAATTGCCTTGAGTGACTCCATCTAATTCCCTCTTGTCTAATTGGGAATTACCTTCTCCTGCAGACACAGCTGGGAGACCCAAGTAAAGAGTAGTAACTAGTGTAAACAAAAGCCTGAATCATTTTCCTGCTGTTGTTTAAATGAGGTGCTATTTATTGGCAAAAGTTCTTTCATGCTCGGGGTTTTTTGTGTTGTGTTGCTTTATTCTGTACCTTCATCTTCTTTTGAAATGGACCCTTCCAGGGCAGGCGCCGCGGCTCAGCCTGTAATCCCAGCACTTTGGGAGGCCGAGGCGGGTGGATCACTTGAGGTCAGGAGTTCAAGGCCAGCCTGGCCAACATGGTGAAACCCCATCTCTACTGAAAATCCAAAAAATTAGCCGGGTGTGGTGGCGGGCGCCTGTAATCCCAGCTACTCGGAAGGCTGAGGCAGAAGAATCGCTTGAACCCTGAAGGCCGAGGCTGCAGTGAGCCGAGATTGCCCCACTGCACTCTAACCTGGGCAACAGAGCGAGACTCCATCTCAAAAAAAAGAAGAAAGAAATGGCCCCTCCCAATCTAAATAGAGAAAAAAAAAATCCCTCCATGTTTGGGTGCCTGTCTGTATAAAGTTTGAGAGTAAACTTTACAGGCTGATAGAACTCTTATCTGCCACCCACCCCTCTTGATAGTGCCGGATTTCTTCGATTCGATACTTGAAACGATATCTTTTTTTTCACACAGGATACTGGGGCTAATAATTAGGCTTCTGGGCTGTGGAGATAAGGTTTCTTGAAAGAAACCCAGCTTCACCAATGAGACTGTGTAGCTCTGTGCCTCAGTTTCCTCAATAGTAAAATGAGAATAAAAACTACCTAATTCAAAGGGCTGCTGGGATATTGGATGCTGCATGAGGTGATTAAAGTACAGCACCTGACACATATTAAACGCTCAATGGTTATCATCACTATTATTCGTTACCTTGGAGGGTCCTGCCACCTATAAGGACTCTATATATGTTTCTAAATTAGGAAAAACATTCAGATGCATTTGGAGAGATGGGAGAAGGGGCCTATAAAGTTTGGTCCAAGTTGCAACCAACCCAAGGCAGCAGCAGGGGGCCTCCAGGAGAGTCCGCGGAGGTGGCCAGGCCACGACCCTGCCTAGACCCCAGCCTCCAGCCGGGAGCTGTGACCTCGGACGCCTTGCCTACTCACGTTGCGGTTGAAGCTGTTGCCCGGCAGCAGCGGCAAGGGCATGGCGCTCAACGTCCGAAAATCAAGGGTCCCAGAAGAGAAGGCCCAGCAGGCAGCGGCCGCCTTCCGGCCGCGTTGTTTGGCCCCCACGTTACCTGGAGACGGGAGGTGGCGTCACGGAGGGAGGAGGGGCGGGGGGAAGGGAAGTGATTGGGGGGCGGGGGTGGGGGAGACTTCCGCGGCGCGCACCTCCTCCCCGGCCCCAGCTCCCCTCCACCCCCTTTACCCCCGACCTGCAGACACACAGCCAGGTCCTGGTCTCCCGAGAAGTTTCCTGTCTGCACACGCAGTGTACACACACAAAGACTGACCGTCACACTGTTCCCTGCCCCCGCCGCTTTCTGGTTTAACCCCTTTATAGAGCGCAAAGCCTTTCTTGTATGCACTTTCTTGCTTTTCCAATTCTTGCCGCCAACATTCTTTTGCTATGTGGTTCAAACACACAGCAAAGTACAGAAAATAATATGACGCCCGTGTGCTCACTGAGATGTTAAACAAGTCGATGATTTCCTATGTTGCATAGAAAATCAGCTTTTATTTTGTAATTAGAAAGTTCACGATGAATCTAAGGCCACATATACCCCTAATGAAAACACGTTGAAATGGTAACCACTGCCTTCAGTTTTCCCTCTGGATATTTTTATATTTGTTTTTTGTTTGCTTTTGTTTTGTGTTTTGAGACAAGGTCTCACTATGTTGCCCAGGCCGATCTCGAACTCCTGGGCTCAAGCAACCCTCCCGCCTCGCCTCTGCCTCCCAAAGTGCTGAGATTACAGGTATGAGCCACTGTGTCCGGCCCATTTTTATGTTTGAACTAAACGTTTGTTAAGATCCAACCAGGGGTGGCCAGGGGCGGAGTCAGGTGGCACAAAACGCAACCCCTGTCACTCCATCATACACCCAAGACAGCCAGGCCAGGAACCTCCTCAAATCCTCTCCTGACACCTACATCTAATCCCTCCCTGAAGCCCTATGGGTTGGACAGGGTGCTATCTCTGTCACTCGCCTATTTCAGCTGAGTTCTCATTGTTTCTTGCCTGGTTTTCTTCTTTAAAAAGAAAAAAGAAAAAAAAAAAACCCTAACTGATCTTACCTCCAGAGCCGTCGTTTTTATAATTCATGATGCAACTGTTACTCTTCTGCTTCAATAATCTAGCCTTCCCTCCGCCTTCAGAAGGCGATGAAACTCCTTATAGCCTAATCTGAAGAGCTTTTGTCAGGGGGCGCCTACCAATGCCCTCCATCCCTCTTTGTCCCCTCCTCCATCTATTCCAACTCCGAGAAAACGCAGTTTCCAAATCAGGCTCTGCGGTTTCTCCTCCTGGGGCTTTGCAAATAACTATCATCTAGAAACTCCCTTCCTTTCTTTCACCTAAGTAACCCCTTCTTGTCTTTCAGGACTTGGTTCAGCGTGGGAGAGGGGCATGGAAGGTTTTGCCATTTCTTCAATATGTTTTTTCATCTTCTTGCCATCTCCATCTGTATTTGGTGTCCATTCTAATTGTGGTTTTCATCGTACTACGTTGGAATCAGCTGTTTACTTGAGACTTCTTTCAGTGCCCCCAAATTCCTCCAGGGCAGAGACTGTATCTCCTTTTTTATTCAATCAACAATATCCATTATTGTTTCTGTGTTTATAAATTTTACACTACATTTCTGCTTCTTGCTTTTTTCGCCTAAGATTCTGTTATTGAGGCCGGGTGCCATGGCTCACACCTGTAATCCCGGCACTTTGGGAGGCAGAGGCAGGCGGATCACGAGGTCAGGAGTTCGAGACCAGCCTGGTCAAAATAGTGAAACCCCGTTTGTACTAAAAAATACAAAAATTAGCCAGGCATGGTGGCGCATGCCTGTAATCCCAGCTACTTGGGAGGCTGAGGCAGGAGAATTGCTTGAACCAGGGAGGCAGAGGTTGCAGTGAGCCGAGATTACGCCACTGTACTCCATCCTAGACAGCAGAACAAGACTCTGCCTCAAAAATAATAATAAAATTCTGTTATTGAGATTTCTACACATTGACACATGTAGAGTTCATTAATTTTAAATGCATTGTATGATTATACCACAAATTGTTTATCTGCTGTCATCTGTTGATGACAATTAGGTTGTTTCCAATTTTCCACTAGATACCAAGAATGCTGCAATGAACTACTCTACCTGTTCCTTTGGCAATGATCTAGGGCACAGACCTAAAGATGGAATCACATACTTATCCAAGTGCAGGCCTTCAGCTTTACTAGATTTTGCTAGACAATCTCCAGATAGATAAACTAATTAAGAAAGTCCCCTTTCCTGTTCATCCTTTGAACAATAGGTATTATCAAATTGTATAATTTTGGATAATCATCTGAATAAGTGTGAATGGTATACTACTGTTATTTTAATTTATTTCTCCCTAATTCCTAGTGCAGTTGGTCACCTTTTCCCATGCTTGTTACTTTTGCCTGTGACTCAGCTATTTATATCCTTTGCTGATTTTTCTCTTTGCTGATTTGCAGTTTTTTTTTTTTAGATAGATAGATATACAGATATTCTGGATACTAATTTGAAGCACAGCAAATATTTTCTCATTGTTGTTTATCTTTTAACTCCACTTACATAGAGTTCTTTACTGTGTACGTAAATTTGTCATTTTACTGTACTCAAATGTATTATTCTTTCAGTTATGGTTGGTGGGTTTTTTTTTTTTTTTTTTTTTTTTTTTTACAGAATCACACTCTGTTGCCCAGGCTGGAGTGCAATGCCATGATCTCGGCTCACTGCAACCTCCGCCTCCCAGGTTCAAGTGATTCTCCTGCCTCAGCCTCCTGAGTAGCTAGGATTACAGGCATGCGCCACCACACCCAGTTAATTTTTGTATTTTTAGTAGAGACCAGGTTTCACCATGTTGGCCAGGCTGGTCTTGAACTCCTGATCTCAAGTGATCCGCCCACCTTGGCCTCCCAAAGTGCTGGGATTACAGGTGTGAGTCACTGCACCTGGCCTGTTTGGTGTTTTGTATGTGAATTCGAAAATCCTATACTCCAAAAGAACAGTTATTCTCCTACATGTTCTTGGAAACATTTTAAAATATTCCCTGTTGATTTTTAAATTGAAATAATTTCAAGCTAGTAGAAAAGTTGAAAGAAGAGTCCAAATAACTCTCATCCTTTCCCGATTCCCTAATTGCTTTATATATTACTACATTCATTTTAGCATTCTCCCAATATATAGTTTTTTTCCATTTTAGAGTAAGTTGCAGATATCTTGGCCCTTGACTCCTAAATACTTCAGTGTGTATTTCCTAAGAATAAGGACAGTCTCTTACATAACTGAAGTATAAGAATCAAAATCAGAAATTTAATATTAATATAATACTGTTTTCTTTTTTCTGAGACAGGGTCTCATAATGTTGCCCAGGCTGGAGTGCAGTGGCATGATCATGGCTCACTGCAGCCTCCACCTCCTGAACTCAAGTGATCCTCCTACCTCAGCCTCCCAAGTAGTTGGAACTACAGGCATGTGCCACCATGCCCAGCTATTTTTTTTTTTTTTTTTGTAGACATGGGAGTCTCATTATGTTACCCAGCCTGGCCTCAAACTCCTGATCTCAAGCAATCCACCCATCTCAGTCTTATAATATTATTTTCTGTTTTCTAATCTAAAATACTTATTCAAATTTTGCAATTGTCCCAATAATGTCCTTTTTTTTTTTGGAGACAGGGTCCTGCTGTATCACCCAGGTACAATCACGGCTCACTGCAGTCTCCACCTCCTGGGCTCAAGTGATCCTCCCACCTCAGCCTCCCTAGTAGTTGGGAATAAGGCACACACCACCACGGCTGGCTAATTTTGTTTTCTTTGTAGAGAGGAGGGTCTCAGTATTTTGCTTAAGCTGGTCTCAAACTCCTGGTTCCAAGCAGTCTTCCTGCCTTGGCCTCCCAAAGTGCTGGGATTATAGGCATGAGCCACCACATCTGGCCTATCATGTCCTTTTTTAGCAAAAAGAAAAATAATTTGTTTTGACCCAGAATCTGATGCAACATCATATACAGCACTTGGTTGTCATGTCTCTTTATTCTCCTTTGATTGGGAACAGTTCTTCCATCTTTCTTCGTCTCTTGTGACCTTGATATTTTTGAAAAGGATAGGCCATGGGTAGGCATGGTGGCTCATGCCTATAATTCCAGCACTTTGGGAGGCCAAGGTGGGCAGATCACTTGAGATCAGGAGTTCAAGACTAGCCTGCCCAACATGGCGAAACCTCGTTTCTACTAAAAATACAAAAATTAGCCGGGCATGGTGGTGCCTGCCTGTAATCCCAGCTACTCTGGAGGCTAAAGCAAGATAATCGCTTGAGCCCAGGAGGAGGAGGTTGCAGTGAGTCAAGATCACGCCATTGCACTCCAGCCTGGGCGATGCCATCTCAAAAAAAAAAAGAAAGGAAAAGAAAAGAAAAGAAAAGGATAAGCCAGATATTTGGTAAATGTTCTTCAATTTAGGTGTGACTGATGTTTCCTAATGAGGAGATTCGGTTTACGGCTTTTGGACAAGAATGTCACAGGAGGACTGTTGTCTCCTTCTAGTTCATCAAAGAAACAGGCACATAATGCACATTTTTACCATCAGTGATGAGGTTCACTTTGATCATTGGGTTAAAGTGAAGTGTGCCAACTTTCTGTCTACAGATAGATGAAGGTATAGATATACATAGATGGATATATTAAAAGTCATGAGTTTATACTAATACCTCCAATTCCAATCAACATAACAGAGTACCTGCTGCTGTTACCCTGTCTGCACTGGTGACGCTCTGCTCAAGCTGTAAGAAATCTCATTCCAATTATCCTCAAAATATAGTTGGCCCTTGAACAACACAGGTTTGAACTGCATTGATCCACTTATATGCAGACTTTTAAAATTATTCATGCAGCAGACAGCCCTTTCTCTGCTGTGCTGCCTATTGCAACCTTGTCACTTAAAAAACAATAATGATAAAAATAAAAATAAATTATTGGTGGGATGCAAAACCCACATATACAGAGGGTTGACTTTCATATACACAGGTTCTACAAGGCCAACCGTGAGACTTGAATGTTCAAGGATTTTGGTATACTCAGGGGTTCTGGAACCAATGCCCCGTGTACACCGAGGGACAACTGTATTTACTTATTTGCTCGCTACTATAAGACCCTGAAAGCAGCTTCAGAACATCTAACTCATATCTCTGCAAAACAAGAGACAAACCTACTAACTAGAGTTCAATATTTGTTTTCAGTGTTTTTCTTTAGTCTTAATGTACACAGTCAAAATACCAGGCTCAAAAATTACTTAAGCTTTTGCCTCCCCCACTATTTAGAATGCTTATGTTATTCATTTAAAAAACAGTTTGGTCTGTTCATGCCTATTCATATTTCACATTATTTCTCCTTTGTCTTATTTTGTATACATGTGTTTCTCCCTTTGCAGTTTGAGTAATTTAGCTAGTTGTTTACATATTTTCTTCCCTTTTTCAAAGAACCAGAATTGTGGTTTATTAATTTGACCCACTGTTTTCTATTCTTAATCTTTGCTATTTTTCTGCTTTTACTTTCATTGTTTTCTTCCTTGTGCTTGCTTTTGACTCATTTGTTGTTCTTTTTCTCACTTTTTAAGCTGATATTGTAAAATTAAACAATTCAAAGTTAAAGCTGTTGGAACTTTACCCCAAGCCTTTAGAGGATTGTAACTATGCAACCTGGTTGACAAGGCATGCAGCTGCAAATTCTGCCTTTTTTTCTCTTTTTACTGTAAATAATTAAGACAAAACAGCTCCAGAGATAAGAACCCCCGACTCAAGTCACTACCCTTCCTCACAGAGTAATAATCTTCCTTAGAATACAGCAATCAGTAACCAATCAAATCACTGTGGCTCATGTGCGCTGGTCTTGTATGGAAAATGTAATCGGGCTGGATCGTCTCTGTCTCTGCCTATGTAATTGAAACTTTAATTTCTCCACTTTAAGACCACTGACCCTATTTGTTTGGAGTCCGTGCTTTCCTGGTGGCCATCTTCAAGCTTTGTGTTTGGATAAACTCTAACTCTACACTGAATCATATTTTCTGAATCTCATTCTCTCTCTTTTTTTTTTTTTTTTAAGACAGGGTCTCACTCTATCACCCAGGCTGAAGTGCAGTGGCGTGATCTCTGCTCACCACAACCTCTGTGTCCCAGGTTTCAGCAATTCTCCTGCCTCAGCCCCCTGTATATCTGGGATTATAGGCACCCATCACCACACCCAGCTAATTTTTTGTGTTTTTAGTAGAGACAATGTTTTACCATATTGACCAGGCTGGTCTCGAACTCCTGAACTCAAGTGACCTACCCGCCTTGGCCTCCCAAAGTGCTGGGATTACAGGTGTAAGCCACTGCGTCCAGCCTGAATATAATTATTTAAGGTTGGCAATATAATTCACTCATTTTCATTAGCTTTTTATTGATATAAGTGTTTAAGGCTATAAATTTTCCTATTATCTCTACTTTAAACATATCCAATATCCTGATATGTAGTGTTTTCATTACTTGCTTTTTTTGGTTTATTTGTTTGCTTTTTAGATATTCTGTGATTTGGGCTTGTATTTTCCCTTTCACCCAAGAGTTGTTTAATAGAAAATGTTAAGAGTCTCTAGGTGGAAAAGACTGGGGGGGGGGGGAGGTGGATTTTATTTTATCTTAATTTTAGTTTTATTGAATTTTTGTAAGAATTGTTTTAATATTTCTTTTCTTTTTCTTTCTTTTTTTTGAGACAGAGTCTTGCTTTGTCACCCAGGCTGGAGTGCAGTGGCAGTGATCTTGGCTCACTGCAACTTCTGCCTCCCGAATTCAAGCGATTCTTCCTCCTCAGCCCTCAGGCTGGGACTACAGGTGCACACCACCACACCCGCTAAACTTTTTTGTATTTTTTGTATTTTGTATTTTTAGTAGAGACAAGGTTTCACCATGTTGGCCAGGCTGGTCTTGAACTCCTGACCTCAGGTGATCCCCCCACCTTAGCCTCCCAAAGTCCTGGGATTACAAATCTGAGCCACCACACCCAGCCCTTAATATTTCTACTGTATATAATTTATTGATGCTTTGTGATCTAATATTTGATCAATTTTTATAACTATTATGCAGTTGAGAGGGAAGTTGTATTCTCTATTATTAAATTCTAAAGTTCAGTATTGATCATAAATCTAATCTATTTTATTGACTATGCTGTTAACTTTATTTCCTTACTTATATTTCTACCACTTGATCTGTTTTGCTCAGAGAGTGGTATATTATACTCTCCTACTAGCCAAATGTTTCTATCTGTATCTCCTTTCAGCTGTAGTTTCTGCTTTTTAAAGATGGTTATTTGGTACACAGATTTTCGTAACTGTTAAAACTACATTGTAAAATTGACTTTTTTTGGTCACATTTAATTTTTTGTTGGCCTAAATTCTACTTCGATATCAGGATCTCAACCCCCACTTACTTGTTATTTCCATTTGCCTGGTACCTTTTTGCGCATGCCTTTATTTTTAGCCCATCTGAATTATTTTGATTTAGATGTATCTCCCATACACCACATGTAGTTGGGTCTTGCTTTATGAGCCACATTGAAAATATTTTTGTTTTAGTAGGTGAGTTAAGCTCATTCACATTTGTTGGTAAAATTGATATTTGTGGTTTCAACTTCAATATATTCTTTTCTATTGTGATCACCATGCATATTATGTATATCTACTGTTTCTTTTTCTTCACGATATTGTTTTCTTTGCTATTATAATTTATAAATATCTTTGAATATTTAGGAAGGCTTGCATTTTTGTTCTAGTGTTTGCCTTTGTACTTACAGCATTTTTAAGAGATAGGGTATGTACATCTTCTATTTTATCAAGTAATATTACATTCCTTTTAAAGTGAGCATAGCTGATACATTAAAATGTTAGTTTCAATAAACTTAATTTTATTTCTCTAAATCTCATTTGTTCTTTTTAAATCTATATGTTCTTTTAAAGAGAGTCTTGCTCTTTGCATAAAATTTCCCTTGCTAATTTTATCTCTTTAATCATTTTAAACATACTTAGCTTGGAGTCCTTAACCAACAATTCTGATCTCTTATGTTCATGGGGTGCCACTTACTCTGCTTCTTGTGTTGGCTGCCTCTCCTTCATGGTGGATTGTTTCCTTATGTGTTTATAAATGTTTATGGTGATCCCACCTATGTGGCAACTCATCAAGGTGGGATTGGCACCTTCTGATTCCAAGTGGAGTGTTCTCTCTAATATGCCATAGCTCACACGCACAGACCACTGCTCCATCATAGCCACAATCTATACTGAGAAGGCCTCTGCCTTTCACAGTGAGGATATTTTACAAAGCAAAAAGCAATTCTGATAAGAATGATTTTCTTAAGAGAGTAATAAAGGAAAGTATCTTAAATTAGGGCTGTTGGAAAAATCTGGGACCTAAGGCTACCAAACACATCTATCCTAACATGTTCATACTTGCCACCTCCTTTGGGGACAATGATATCTTCTTGTACCTCTTTAAGTACTCCCCGCATAATGTCTGCTCTCCCATAAACACACAGAGTTTTAGAATCATAGATTCCATAGTTTCTCATTTAACAAATATTTATTGAACATCTACTCTGATGTGCCAGAACCTCTGCCAAACACTGGGACAAATCAGTGAGTAGGACAGAGTGAACACTTCCAAACACCCTAGATCTGAGATTCTCAGTCTTTTATAAGTTGTAATTTGTTGCTTCATTTTCCTTCTGTGACACATATCTTCCCATCCACTTCTCCTGACATGTCTACCACAAAGGAACATCTCAAATGGTATATAGCTCTTTTAAAAATAAATTTAAAGTAAACTAATTCTGGGAATTACAAGACACCCCCTGAAATAACTGAAGACACCTTGGGGCATGTCAAGACCAGCACTGGGAAGCGCTGCTATTGATGTTCAAAGAGTCTGTGTTACACACCCACGGATGAAGAAAGCGCAGGGGAGGCCAACAGAACTAACACTTCTGAGCAAGCTCAAACTAGCCTAAGAGCAAGGAAATATTTGCCCAGTTGGAGAATTTCTTCTGAGGAATGAGGTCATCTTGCAATCTGGAGCCTTTCTACAAGATGCAAGAGCCCTTGGCAGCAGGAAGGAGTGCCTTTGATGGTATTTCTGCACAAACTTCCTTTTCTCCTCCAGCAAAGCCCTGCAGGTCAATTCTCCCTTCTCTTGATATCCTCAGAAATACCACTGCCCCATTCCTCTCAGCTCCTGAAGGCTGGCACTCTTCTTCATTGTTTTGTGCTTACGTAGTTATATCCACATTTCAAGTCTTCATCCTGAGCACTTAAAGAAGAATTAGCACCAATCCTTTAATAATTCTTTAGAAAATAGAAGAGAAGGGAACACTTCCCAACTCATTCTACGAGGCGAGTATTACCCTGACACCAAAACCAGACGAAGGCGTCACAAGAAAAGAAAACCGTAGACCAATATCTTTTATAAATAGAGACACAGAAACCCTCAAAAAAATACTGGCAAACCAAATCCAGCAACCTATAAAAAGGGTTATAAACCATGACCAAGTGGGATTTATTCAAAGAATGCAAAGTCAGTTTAGCATTTGAAAATCAATCAATGTAATGTACCATATTAACAGAATTAAGGACAAAAACCATATGATTATCTCAATAGACACAGAAAAAGTATTAGACAAAATACATCATTTTTCAATAAAAACACTCAACAAACCAGGAATAGAGGGAATTTCCTCAATCTAATAAAAGCAGTTCATGAAAACTCACAACTAACACCACACTTAATAGTGAAATACTGCATGCTTGTACCCTAAGATCAGGAACAAGACTAAGATGTCCCTTCTCACCACTTCAGTTCAACTTGTACTAGAGGTTTTAGCCAAGGCAGTTATGCTAAAACAAAATAAAATAAAAGGCATCCAGATTGGAAATGAAAGAGTAAAATTATCTCTATTCACAGAAAACATGATCTTGTATATAGAAAATCTTAAGGAATTTACACACATGCAAACCATTGAAAATAACGCATTTAGTAAAGTTGTAGAATACATCAATATTCAAAACTCAATTGTATGTCTATGCATTAACAATAAACAACTAAAAATGAAACAAAAAAACAATTTGAATTACAATAGCATCAAGAAGAATAAAATACTGATGAATATATTTAACAAAAGAAGTACAAGACTTGAACTAAAAACTGTAAAACATTATTGAAAGAAATTAAAGAAGACCTAAATAAATGGAAAAATATCTTTTCCCTGGACTGGAAGACTAAATATTGTCAGGTTTTGGAGGAGTGTTTTTTTGAGACAGAGTCTTGCTCTGTAGCCCAGGCTGGAG
Organism: Cacajao melanocephalus; assembly: GCA_963573385.1. Lineage (NCBI taxonomy): Eukaryota > Metazoa > Chordata > Mammalia > Primates > Pitheciidae > Cacajao > Cacajao melanocephalus. The sequence continues at coordinate 5,493 of CAUYLG010017528.1, read as the reverse complement.
CACAGTGGCACAATCTCAGTTCATTGCAACATCCACTTCCCAGGTTCAAGCGATTCTCATGCCTCAGCCTCTCAAGTAGCTTGGACTATAGGCATTCACCATCACATTCAGCTAATTTTTGGATTTTTAATAGAGATGACGTCTTGCTGTGTTTCCCAGGCTGGTCTCAAACTCCTGGCCTCAAGTGATCCATCGCCTCAGCCTCCCAAAGTGCTGGGACTGCAGGCGCGAGCCACCGCGCCCAGCCAGGAAGACTGAATATCATTAAGATGGCAATAGCTCCCAAATTGACCTTTGCATTAATTGCAATCCCTACCAAAATCTCAGCTGCCCATTTTTGCAGAAATGGACAAGGTGATCCTAAAATTTATGCAGTAATACAAGGGATCAAAAGAAGCAAAAACTGGCTGGGCACGGTGACTCACGCCTGTAATTCCAGCACTTTGAGAGGCCAAGGAGGGTGGATCACCTGAGGTCAGGAGTTCAAGATCAGCCTGGCCAACATGATGAAACCTCATCTCAGATAAAAATACAAAAATTAGCCAGGCGCAGTGGCAGGTGCCTGTAATCCCAGCTACTGGGGAGGCTGAGGCAGGAGAATCACTTGAACCCAGGAGGCAGAGGTGGCAGTTAGCCGAGATCGTGCCTTTGCACTCCAGTCCAGGCAACAAGAGTGAAACTCTGTCTCAAATAAATAAATAAAGAAGCAAAAAAATCTTAAAAAATAATAAGGTTGGAGAACTCACACTTCCCGATTTCAAAATTTATTACAAAACTACAGTAATGATGACAATATGATACTGGTGTAAAGACACATCTATAGATCAATGGAATAGAATTGTGAGTCCAGAAATAAACTCTTACATTTACTGTCAATTGATTTTTGACGAGAGTGCTAAGACAAATCAATAGGGGAAAGCACAGTTTTTTCAACAAATGATGTGATGAAAACTGGCTAAACATGCAAAAGAAGGGAAATATTCGCCTGCCATACACCAAGACATGGAGATCTCACCATATACAAAAATTTGGTTGAAATGGACCAGAGACCTAAATGTAAGAGCAAAAACTACAAAATTCTTAAAAGAAAACATAGGAGTAAATTTTTTTGAACTTGCTTTAGGCAATGTTTTTTTTAAATATGACACCAAAAGCACTAACAACAAAAGAAAAACAAATTAGACTTCATCAAAATTTAAAACTTGTGCTTCAGAGGAAACCAACAAGAAAGTAAAAGGGCAACTCAGACCATGGGAGAAAATATTTGCAAATCATCTATCTAATAAGCAACTGAGTTGTATCTAGAATCTGTATGTATAAACACTTACAATTCAAAAACAACTACAAAAAGAAAAACAATAAATAACCCAATTTAAAAATGGGCAAAAGATTTGAGCAGCCATCTTTCCAAAGAAGATAAACAAATGGACAGTAAACACATGCAAAAATTCTTAGCATCATTAGTAATTAGAGAAATATAAGTCAAAACCACAATAAGATACCACTTTACACCCACTAGAATGGCTATCATTTTTCTAAAAAATAGAAAATCACACTGGGGGCAGTGGCTCACGCCTGTAATCCCAACACTTTGGGAGGCCGAGGTGGGCAGATCACTTGAGGTCAGCAGTTTGAGACCAGCCTGGCCAACATGGTGAAAACCTGTCTGTACTAAAAAAACAAAAATTAGCCAGGCATGGTGGTGGGCACCTGTAATCCCAGATACTCAGGAGGCTGAGACCGGAGCATCACTTGAGCCCGGGAGGCAGAGGTTGCAGTGAGCTGAGATCATGCCACTGCACCAGCCTGGGTGACAGAGCGAGACTCTGTCTTATAAATAAATAAATAAATAAAATAAAATTACAAGTGTTGGCAAAAATGTAGAGAAATTGGAACCTTCATATGTTGCTGGTGGGAATGTTAAAGTGTTGCATCCACTTTGGAAAACCATTTGGTAGTTCTTCAACAAATTAAACACTGAGTTAACATATGACCCAGCAACGCCAACCCTAGTTACACACTCAGGAGAATTGAAAGCATATGTCCACGTAACAATTTATACAGGAATGTTCATAGCGGCATTATTCATAATAGTCAAAAAGTGGAAACAATCCAAGTGTCAATCAGTTGATGAATGGATAAGCAAACTGAGGCATATGCATACAATAGAGCATTATCCAGCCATAAGATGAAATGAATTAACTGACACATGCTACAATGTGGATGAATCTTAAAAATATGATGCTAAGTGAAAGAAGCCAGACATAAAATGCCCATACAATAGGACTCCTTTATGTAAAATATCCAGAATACATAAATCCAAAGAGACAGAAAGTAGATTCATGGTTGGCAGGGGCTGGGGAGAATGAGAAGTGACTGCTAATGAGCTTTTTTTAGGGGTGATGTAAATGTTCTGGAGTAGATGGTGAATAATTACTAAATCCACTGAATTGTATACTTTAGAAGGTGACCTTTATGGCATGTGAATTTTATCTCAATAAAGCTATCAGTAAACATTTTTTAATTAATTAAGATTAAATAAAATTAAAAATCTATGCCTTTGGTTGCAGTCATTATGTTTCAAGGGCTCAATAGCACGTATGGTTAGTAACCACCATTGCACTGGACAGCACAGATAAGGAACATTTTGGTTATTACAGAAACTTTTGTTGGACACTGCTGGTCTAGACCTCACTGCCGGATGCCAGAGATTTCAAAATCATATTAAGCAGGTGCAATGTAAGAGGTTTATTTGAATTCCTAGTTGAACAAACAGTAAAATAAAGTTAAGAAAATGGGAAAATTTTGAACATTGACTGCTAGTTGATTATATTAAGGAGTTACTGTTAATGATTTTGGGTGTGACAATAATATTGTGGTTGCTGTTTCTAAAAGTACTAACCTTTTAGAGATAAATACTAAAATACCACGGATGTGGCCGGGTGCGGTGGCTCATGCCTGTAATACCAGCACTTTGGGAGGCCAAGGTGGGCTGATCACCTGAGGTCAGGAGTTCGAGACCAGCCTGGCCAACATGGTGAAACCCCATCTCTACTAAAAATACAAAAATCAGCTGGGCATGGTGGTGCCCACCTGTAATCCCAGCTACTCGGGAGGCTGAGGCATGAGAATCACTTGAACCCAGAAGGTGAAGGCTTCAGTGAGCTGAGATCATGCCACTGCACTCCAACCTGGATGACAGAATGAGACTGGGTCTCAAAAAATAAAATAAAATACTATGGATGAAATGAAGTATCTGGTACTTGCTTTGAAATAATCTAGAAGACAGGAGAGCAGAGAAAATAGATATAACCAAATTGGCCATAAGTGTTCTGCAGAGCAAAGAAAACAATCATGGGAAGAGACAACCTACAGAATGGGGGCTAGTTGCAAACCATTCGTCTGATAAGAAATTAGTATTCAGTGGGTGCCAAGATGGCCGAAGGGAAGCCAGCACCACAATGCAGCTCCCAGCGAATGAGACGCAGAGGGCTAGAGGACTTCACGATTCCAAACGAGGTGCCGGGTTCATTTCTGTGGGACTGACAGGGCTCTGAAAATAGGCCCAGGGAAGGAGCCGCAGGGCAAGAGCCACCCGGGGGGCAAATCAAGACAGGGGTGTGGGGGGCGCATCCCCACCTGAAACGTGCAGATGGTTCCTAACGTCAGGGGACTTAACCCCCTCCATGCTCCCATTAGGATTCTGTGCTTACCTCATCCCTCCTGCCCTGCCAGACAGTGGGGTGCCGTGCGTAGTCAATGCAAATCTGAGCAGTGGCTACTGCCCAGCACAGAAACCTGGGCAGCAGTTTGGACTAACGCCAGCGGGACCGACAGTCCCACGGAGGGAGGCAGAGTTGCAAGCAGGGAAACAGACCATAAGGCCCAGCAGGCCCCACCCCCACAGAACGCAAACTGAAGCCCTCGCCAGAGAGTTTGGCAGCAAATACACCAGCTTAACCTCAACCAGGAAGATCCAGCTGGGGAAGGAGAGACGCCATTGGGAAGGTGGGGCCAATCTCACCTGCAAACAAACTCAGGGGAAGGACCACCCACCCAAAAACCTGACTGAACCCGAGAGTGCCCAGCAATGCCCTCTACAGGGCAAGAAAGATACAGCTCCAACCTCAACAGAAAAAAAGGCCACTCAGAGACTCCTCCTGAAATCACCGACTTCAAAGATCAAAGGGAGATAAATCCACGAAGATGGGAAAAAACCAGCGCAAAAAGGATGAAACCATCAAAGAAGAGAACACTTCTTCTCCTCCCAAGGATCACAACTCCTCACCATCAAGGGAACAGAAAAAGACAGAGAATGCATCTGACAAATTGACAGAAGCAGGCTTCAGAAGGTAGGTAATAACACACTTCTCTGAGTTAAAAGACCATGTTCTTAACCAATGCAAAGAAACTAAGAACCTTGAAAAAAGGTTACACAAAATGCTAACTAGAATAACCAACTTAGAGAAGAACATAAACTACTTGATGGAGCTGAGAAACACAGCATGAGAACTTCGAGAGGCATACACAAGTTTCAACAGCCAAATCAATCAAGCAGAAGAAAGGATGTCAGAGATAGAAGATCAAATCAATGAAATAAAACGAGAAGGCAAGATTAGAGAAAAACGAGTGAAAAGAAATGAACAAAGCCTCCAAGAACTATGGGATTATGTGAAAAAACCTAATCTACGCTTGATAGGTGTACCTGAATGTGACAGGGAGAATGAATCCAAGTTGGAAACACTCTTCAAGATATTATCCAAGAGAACTTTCCCAGCCTAACAAGGCAGGTCAACATTCAAATCCAGGAAATGCAGAGAACACCACAAAGATATTCCTCAAGAAGAGCAGCCCCAAGGCACATAGTTGTCAGTTTCATCAGGGTTAAAATGAAGGAAAAAATCCTAATGGCAGCCAGAGAGAAAGGTCAGGTCACCCACAAAGGAAAGACCGTCAGACTCACAGCAGCTCTCTTGGCAGAAACCCTGCAAGCCGGAAGGGAATGGGGGGCCAATATTCAACATCCTTAAAGAAAAGAACTTTCAGCCCAGAATTTCATATCTGGCCAAACTAAACTTCATAAGTGAAGGAGAAATAAAATCCTTTATGGACAAGCAATTGCTGAGAGATTTCATTGCTACAAGACCTGCCTTACAAGAGCTCCTGAAGGAAGTACTAAACAGGGAAAGGAACACCCAGTAGCAGCCACTGCAAAAATGTACCAAATGGTAAAGAACAATGATGCAATGAAGGAGCCACATCAATTAACGGGCAAAACAACCAGCCAGTAACAAAATGGCAAGATCAAATTCAAATATAACAATATTAACGTTGAATGTAAATGGCCTAAATGCCCCAATCAAAAGACACAGACTGGCAAACCGGATAAAAAGTCAAGACCCATCGGTGTGCTGTATTCAGGAGACCCATCTCACATGCAAAGACTCACATAGCCTCAAAATAAAGGGATGGAAGAATATTTATGAAGCAAAT